>BLKR01001403.1:0-295100 GCA_011170035.1 Teleogryllus occipitalis
AATGTTAAAGGAAATAAAATTCTCTACAAAATTGTTTCATAAATTATTTATCTCAAGCGAGTAGTAACAGAGTTACGAGATTTTAAAATTTCAGCAAATTCTCCTTTGTGCACCGTGCACCGCCGTGTCGCAGCTACCGCTCCCGGTTTCACAATTCGTTGGAGAAGCATTTTACATATTTCTAGTGCATAATGTGGGCACCCAGATGAGACCTGAATCCATAAAATATGAGTATACAGAGAGTTCTATGACAGAGTATATGGAATATATGACAGAGCGTTGTTGCATATTTGTAAACAAGTTCCTCTATCTGCTACAATTACGCAATTATGGGCGGCTTTTGACATAGCCTTGTTTTTACTTTTTTTAAATTTATTTTATTCACTGCTCCACCCCAAGGCTTTACACGTGATGATTTCAGATAACATACGTATGACATTTGTTACACTATTTCCTTTTGAGGTTAACCCAGTTGGGCTCCTGTACTGTTTTAATTTGTTAACTTTATCTTTTTTGTCGTTCTTTGCTTGGCATTGATGGAGTGGGTTACAGAGTGACAGAATTGCTGCACAATTCTACAAATAACTCGTTGAGAGATGCTTTTCGAGATGCTCTATGCCGTGCTCAATGAGTTCGTACACGATATTGGTTAGGAATCCCATGACATTGGGCAACTGAATGTAATTTGAAATTTTACTTTTGTATCAGAACTCATTTTTAATGTTCATAATCAATTGTGAATCATTGCTTATAATAATATAGTGTTTTTTACAAGTTACAAAAATGTTGCCTTTCGAACGCAGTGAAACGTCTATTTGAATTATAATTAATTAATTATAAACTAATTTTAATGAATTATTATTTACATTTTCTAAGAACATGAAGGTGAGGATAGAAAGGAAACGTGAGATGTGAAAAAGATAATTTATTTAACCCATAACATATTCATAACAATTGTTAAATTACATCTCTGTATGTTAAATAATTTTGAAATAATCAAAAATGCACTTCATTTCTTGAACACATCCTACTGGTAAATGAATAGTAGTTTCATAAATCATTACCGGACTATTATAATGAAGCTCTCCCTTAAAATTAACATAAAACAAACTCATGTACTTTCACTCAAATGTAAGTGAAATATGAACCTCGACGATTTGACTAGTAATAGTATTTTATTATTTCACAACCATTTGCTTCTTTCTAGCCATCACAGAATTTTCAAGTATCTCTTAATTTTTTAGTAGGAAGTCTGCTCGTTTTATTTTGGTAATCAGTAAATTAATTGCAAGTAAATGGAAGACATATCGGTAACAAATATCAGTTATGTGAAATGGAAAATATAGTCATTTAATACAATATTTTCTTGAAAAATAAATTATACTTGAGACAAAAATATATTTTCTTGTAATGGATCCAAAATTCATGAGGAAGATATCGTAAAAATGAGTAATTGCAGTTTCATATGAGTAATTCCACGATATTCTTAATTATTTCGTTTTCTTATATCAATAAGCATGTTTCTTTTACAATAAATGTAATATCTTGAAATTTGCCTAAAATATATAAATATTGCTGTTGGTACTGAGAATGTTGATGCAGTTTTTCAGAAATTACGCAATAATAAAATCGCAATATAATGAGGTGATTTTAACCCCTTATACAAAGTTCTTGCAAGAAAAACAGTTAGCACATCATGAAGTTTCACATAAAAATGTTAACCCATGAAATCTCTGCTTCACGGAAAGCAGAGAAAAAATTAATAAATTTACATGGAGTCAACGTGATAGTAAGCGTTCTTGCATCTCTTACAGTGAGTGCAATCAACTTTCTTAGCTTGAATGTTGCAAAATATTGTATTGTATTAATTGAATATCATACTATTGATTAATGGTAATATTAATTATCAAAAAAGTGTCTATTCTGAATTCGTTTTAAAAATAAGAGACCAGATTTTCCGATGCATTTCATAATATTTGGAGCAATTGAGGGCGACAATTTACGTGAGTCGTGACATGTTAACTTGTCAAGAAATACAAGATATCAATTGCAACATCTCACTAAAAAATGAATGATACAGTCTACGACATTACAAAAATACTTGACTTCGCAACAAGTATACAGATTTTCATTGATTCATAAGAACAGCAAACAATGGCACTTGAATTTGAAAATTTCAGATAGGCTTTGTCACGACCGATTACGTTTTTCTGATAGCAACATTACTAAGAGCACTTACATGAACGCGGCACATCATCATGTTAAGTCACACAAGATAATCGAGAATGGGGAAACTTATTGGAATAAACTTCTTGTTCTAACATTCGTCTTGTAATTTCCATGAGTTTCAGAAACTAAGTAGTTCTCGGCATAAGTGCCAATACACAGGACGTTGAAACCTCTACAAATATATACTAATATCTGCGAGGACAAAGTTTGATTTCTAAAGAGAAAGAAGTTGATGAACCTGCAAAGACATTGCGTAAAACTGCTGTATTCATCGAGCAGCACTGAAGAAAAAATCACTATAAGGAGGCAGTGAAGCCCCCATGAAGTATGTCCAGGAAGTGGTATCGTCACATGCCGTGGAGAAGGCGCCCGAAAGCTGGCGTGCCCCAAGGGTTTCTGTTGACCTCTAGAGTAAGGCAGCGCAAGTGGAAGCTCCCGTCGGTGTGGCCCGCTGCTTGTCGAGTCAGCCCAAAGGGTAAAAGTGGTCGCCGACTCGTGGAAGGCTAATGGTTGGCAACAATTGTAGTACACTTTCGCGGGTAGTCTGCCCGAAAATCGTACATTTGAGCGACCCTGCTCTAGAGGAGCTGAAGGAAGACCGCCACTGACAGCGACAGAGGAAGATTCAGTGAGTCACAAGGCGGTGGGCTCCGACGGCCGAAAGGGAGCCACCAAGTAAAACCCAGTTCAGTAGCGCGCCTAGTGCGAAGGCTGCCAATTAGAACTGTTCTGCCGGCGGTGGCGCGGACGCACGTCTGCGCTGCTGGTGGCCAGTGTTTGCGATCGAGCTTCACAGCAGTACAACTACGCCGCTCTTGTGAATACCTCCATTTAAACCAATGTTTTGCCAGCAGACGTGCCACTCGGAAGAGCTGCAGAGTGAAACCGTGTTAAGGGGCCCTTAGTGTCGCTCTATTGCCACCAGCAGCGCAGACGCGCTTCCGCATCGCCACCAGCAGCACAGACGCGCTTCCGCATCGACACCAGCTGCGCAGAGGCGCTTCCACACCGCCACCAGCCGCAGAGATGCGCTTCCGCACTACCATCAGCAGCAGAGACGTGCTTAGGGACCGTCACCAGCGGCACAGACACGTTTCCACACAGCCACCAGAAGCGCAGACACGCTTCCATACCGCCACCGGCCGCACAAACGCACTTCCGCACCGCCACCAGCAGCGCAGACACACTTCCGCGCCACTGTCAACAGCGCAGCCGCCCTTCCCCACCGCTACCGGCAGCGCAGACGCGCTTCCACACCACCTCCCGCAGAACGCTAATCCAAACGGCCACCGGGAAGCGCAGCTGGGCTTCTCTGCCCGTGGATCAGAGCTCGTCGTGGGGGTCGGCGCCGGGCGGCGGGCGGCCCAGCAGCAGCAGGCAGGCGGCGAGCGCGTCGCGGGCGGCGTCGGCGCGCGCGTACGCGCCCTCGAGGCGCAGGTCGACGCAGCGCTGCACGCGGCCGCGCCGCCGCCGCGCGCGCCGCGCCAGCATCTCCGCGTGGTGCTGGAAGGTGGCGCCGTGCGGCGCGGCGCCCGCCAGCTCCGCCACTTCCGGGGCGCCGATCAGCGGCACCGCGCGCATCACGGCCAGCGCCAGCGCCAGGAACTCCTCCGCCTCGCGCTGCACCTCCTCCTCCTCACCCGCGTCCCCCTCCGCGCTCTCGCCTTCGGACGCGCCCCCGCGCCCCGACCACGACGGCGGGTCCAGCGACGGAGACGCCTGCAACAACAAATGAAGTTACTGATCTCTTTTCTTGATTTTAC
Source organism: Teleogryllus occipitalis (assembly GCA_011170035.1). Lineage (NCBI taxonomy): Eukaryota > Metazoa > Arthropoda > Insecta > Orthoptera > Gryllidae > Teleogryllus > Teleogryllus occipitalis. The sequence continues at coordinate 3,993 of BLKR01001403.1, forward strand.
AGAGCACAGAGTGAGTACAATGGTTAAATAGAGCTGACAAGTTTCGGCCGTCATTCTGTGGCCTTCAAGGCGAAATGCAGAGGAAGGTCGCAGAATGACCTGTTTTCTCAAAAAATTGTATATTACTATTTTAAAGAGCTGTTTTTTTTTTCAAACGAACTGTATGTAAGGCAAAAATCTGCATCTTCAATTTTATAATTTTTAAATTTGGCAATTTTCGCAAATACAGTTTGCCGGAAATGAGAGTAGCACAATTTTTTTTACAGCCCTTGGCTACACATGAGAAATTTAAAGAAAAAATTTGGAGCCTTTTGCAAAATATTTCATACATAATTACACGAATACCACTCACTTTTTCGAAACCTTGTACATGACCTTATTTCATGATGAATAACAGATTTTATCCTGAAAAAAACTATCTTCCAATTTCGAATAATCCGTGATTTCAACGAAAATGAGACCTACACCATTCTCTTAAGTGTTCTTTATGGGCCGGCGGCCAGCAAGAAAACTCACGTATGATAAGATCAAAGCTAAAACTTTTTGAAAAGATAGCCAGTGTTATGAGGCACAGGGAAACGCAAGTATAATAGCTTGTAGGTGTCGGCGTTGCGCTTCACAGTTCTTTGAACGTGTTGAAAATAACTATGTCATTGGAGCTCAAACCTAATTTTCGGTCTAATGGTAGAAAAGTCCTTTTCATTACCGATTATGACCACGCCATACCCTTTTGGCGTCCGTAAGTAGCGTCCCTAAGGAAGTATCAATTTTGAAGAAAATGGCGTTGATGTTAGAGGGACTGACGGGCAGACGGACGGCCAGACGTTTTGCCGTCAATCGATTTTTAGGCATTAAAGACCCCAAAATATGGTTTCTGACTACACAACGTTTTAGAGGAAATAATGTACTATATATAGGAACAATATTTATTCTCTTTCATTTCCAGGGCCCGGCCATCAGAGTTTTTTTTCTCAATTCCCTAACAATGTAAGGGCGAGAAAGTATTAATCAGTGTTGTAAAAGCAAAGTGATTTCTTAAACAGATTAACCAATTATACGAACTTCAAAAGAAAGAAATAATTTTTAACTGCACTGATGAATATACTTCAATATTTTTCATTAGTCATCTTCATACAGAAATATAAACGTGCGAAGTAAAATGCAGGGTGACCAGCGATCTGCCTTTTCGCAATTCAAGGTTTTTTCTCGGTTTTCCAGGTCTGAGAATATAAATTTTCCAGGTTCTTTTTCGCAAATTACAACATACTTTTATCTACTACAGCTTACACAGTAGAGAGAAAGTTATGTAATGCTGCGGGAAAAGCGGCGAAATTTCGACAGAAAATCTCTTATTGCCGGGCTCTGTAAACGAAAAGTGGATAAAATCCAGTTGTTAAATTTAGAAAAGAAATTCTCTAACACGTTGTGTAGCCAGAATCCATGTTTTGAGGGTCCTTGATACCGAAAACTCGCTTGACGGCAAAACGTCCATCTGTTTGTCTGACGGTGAACAAGCTGGCGGCTAAATCGTTCAGCCAATTTTCTTGAATTGATTGATATTCCTTAATCGATCTGGCAATGTCGCGGCCCCTTATAACTGAAACCGATATTTTAATTTTGGAGGGTACTTTACATGAAGTCCTTGGGACATGTTCAAAATTTTCAAACAAATGGCTCCATCGTTTCTGATTAAATTTTGTTGTTGGATAGGGTGAAGACCGTTTAAGACAATAGTGCAAAACTCATGTTCGTTGAAAACCCTGATTTTTCGAAAATTGCAAAAGTTAAACATTTTCTGACGTCTTCCTACAACTACAATTATAATGATAGAGATTTTTTCCGTTAAAGAAATCTACTCCTTACAGATATATTTTGAAATACGGTCATATACAATTTTTCAAACATTTGAGTTCTTTTCGCGTAATTTTGTATAAAATATAGGCATTTGTTAAATTTTGTTTAAAAAAATTTTCTCGAAAACGGCATCGACAATTTTTATTTATATTTCATCTCGGATAGCGTAGCTTTTAAGAGTGCAGATCTCATATTCGTTGAAAATTTTGATTTTTGAAAATTGAAAAAAATCAAGTTTTCTTCGCCGTCTTCCTACAATTACAGTTATGAAGATAGTTTTCCCTTATGAAATGTGTTTAACAAAAACAGATCTTTAAATAATGTTAATTTTTCGATAATATAATTTTTTGCGAAATTTTGTGTCAAATATTGCCTTTTTTAATCAATTTTTCTTAAAAACGGCACAAATTTCTTTGATTAAATTTGGACCTTTACGAAAAGGACGCTTAAGAGAATGATGTAAGTCTCATGTTGGCTGATACGCCCGATTTTTCGAGAACTAAATTTTTTTTTCTATGCCTTTTTACAACTTCAAGTGTGAAGATACAACTTTTTTCTTAATGAAATATGTTTCACCAAAAACAGATCTTCAAATAAGGTCACGTTGAAATTTTCGAAAATATGAGTATTTTTTGTGTAATTGGGCATCAAACATAGTCGCGCGTTTCGAACTTCCTGCGCGTCGTGAACACAATTTGAGACGTTTTTGGACGCTATTGCTATTCTTATAAAAGAAGGAAGATTGATGAAACTAACTTCGAACTAATAAATTACTTCTTTACTTCAAGAAATTTTGATGGCTGATTACGGTATGTTTCAGTTGTAAAAGTTTGCAATGACTTCCTGGCTATCGAAATAAACGCTGGTTTGCACAACAGCCGCTTCGTTTCAACTGATTGAGTACGGATTATATTAGCATTATTTCCAATACTTAACATGAAAGATACATTTAAAAAATTGAGTACCATAAATTGGTACCAACATTTTAACTTTAATTTCATATTATTCTCTGCGCTGCCTTGGGAAACAAGGCAGCAATGGATATAGGGTTTATTCGTATTTCCTGGCGCTCAACCCCGTCAAGATCTCCACTTGTTCATTTTCTTCCTGCTTCCTGTCAATTCGGACACTGTCACTCTTAATCTGCGTATAGGCTATAAGCAAAAATATCGCGATTCTACAAAAGAAGTTAAAATTCCCTTTGAATATGATGGTTGTGATAGCATGGTCTTTTCGATCGGAAAAATAGCAAAGTTGTACCGCGGATGTCATCAAAGAAGAGGCGCGACACTTAACAAAAATAAAACTTACACTATTGTAGTAAATGTATGTAATATACTAAAAGGAAACTAATAGAAACTCATGTATTGAGTTCCCACTGAGACGTTTGTTCCAAGAAATATTCTCTCATCCATGCACAGCAATCCACAGGCAACCACACAGGGGCAATGTAATTGCTACGTACTCTACCCATGTTGCGTCCATACAAGCGACAGTGTTTGAAGAAGTGTTATGCGTGACAAGAGCTTCGCAATCTTCAAGAAAACTTGTGACTCTTCTCATACATACCTCCATTTTAAGAATCGCCAACATCATGTACTGAGTTGAACAACTACTTTACTGAACACGATGCCGTATGTGAATTTGTGCTAAATATCGAGGAAAATCTGAAAATAACGAAAAATCCCGCTTTTCAAATCAAATTTCCGTTTTTTCCCGGTTCTTTCAGGCTTTTCCAAATTCCCGTTTTTTTTCGGTTTTCAAGGATTCCAGGTTCGTTGGCCACCCTGAACATATATATATATATATATATATATATATATATATATATATATATATATATGATCCAAAATTATGTAAATATAGATTGGGTAATTTAAATGTTTTTATAATATTTAATTTCATTTTGGCATTTTATGAAACTGACCAGACATCTGAAAGTTCTGGCAATAAACATAATCAAAAATAATTATGACAAATATGGGAAATGAACAGTAGTAAAAAAACATACTAATCAGTCCCCTACTCGACTCAACGCAACTTTTAATTAAAAGGTTGTGTTACCAGCTCGTAGCAGGACTCCAGCTCCACCTGCATCCGCAGCAGCAGCTCCTGCGCGCGCGCCTCCTCGTCCTGCACGCAGCGCGTCACGTGGGGGCCCGAGCCAGGCAGCAGCGCCGACGCCGCGGCGGCCGCCACCGCGTCGCGCTTCACAGGCCCGAAGGCGTCGTCCAGCACGCCCTCCGCGCGCCGCCGCTCCTGCCAACAGGGTCCCAGGCCACTCAACACTCCACACACAGACCCTCCGCCCCCAAGCCCTTCCTCCCAGGCCGGCGGCCGCCACCGCGTCGCGCTTCACAGGCCCGACGGCGTCGTCCAGCACGCCCTCCGCGCGCCGCCGCTCCTGCCAACACGGCGACACGACACTCAGCCCTCGCCCACAGACCCAGGCCCTCCGACCTCAATCCCTCCGCCCCCAGGCCGGCGGCCGCCACCGCGTCGCGCTTCACTGGCCGGAAGGCGTCGTCCAGCACGCCCTCCGCGCACCGCCGCTCCTGCCGACACGGCGACACGACACTCAGCCCTCGTCCACAGACCCAGGCCCTCCGACCTCAACCTCCGCCCCGGGCCGGCGGCCGCCACCGCGTCGCGCTTCACAGGCCCGAAGGCGTCGTCCAGCACGCCCTCCGCGCGCCGTCGCTCCTGCCGACACGGCGACACGACTCTCAGCCCTCGCCCACAGGCCCAGGCCCTCCGACCTCTATCCCTTCGCCCCCAGGCCGGCGGCCGCCACCGCGTCGCGCTTCACAGGCCCGAAGGCGTCGTCCAGCACGCCCTCCGCGCGCCGCCGCTCCTGCCGACACGGCGACACGACACTCAGCCCTCGCCCACAGGCCCAGGCCCTCCGACCTCAACCCCTCCGCTCCCGGGCCGACGGCCGCCACCGCGTAGCGCTTCACAGGCCCGAAGGCGTCGTCCAGCACGCCCTCCGCGCGCCGCCGCTCCTGCCGACACGGCGACACGACTCTCAGCCCTCGCCCACAGGCCCAGGCCCTCCGACCTCTATCCCTTCGCCCCCAGGCCGGCGGCCGCCACCGCGTCGCGCTTCACTGGCCGGAAGGCGTCGTCCAGCACGCCCTCCGCGCGCCGCCGCTCCTGCCAACAGGGTCCCAGGCCACTCAACACTCCGCACCCAGGCCCTCCACCCCCAAGCCCTTCCTCCCAGGCCGGCGGCCGCCACCGCGTCGCGCTTCACAGGCCCGACGGCGTCGTCCAGCACGCCCTCCGCGCGCCGCCGCTCCTGCCGACACGGCGACACGACACTCAGCCCTCGCCCACAGGCCCAGGCCCTCCGACCTCAACCCTCCGCCCCCAGGCCGGCGGCCGCCACCGTCGCGCTTCACAGGCCCGAAGGCGTCCAGCACGCCTTCCGCGCGACGCCGCTCCTGCCGACACGGCGACACGACACTCAGCCCTCGCCCACAGGCCCAGGCCCTCCGACCTCAACCCCTCCGCCCCCAGGCCGGCGGCCGCCACCGCGTCGCGCTTCACAGGCCCGAAGGCGTCGTCCAGCACGCCCTCCGCGCGACGCCGCGCCTGCCGACACGGCAACACGACACTCAGCCCTCGCCCACAGGCCCAGGCCCTCCGACCTCAACCCCTCCGCCCCAGGCCGGCGGCCGCCACCGCGTCGCGCTTCACAGGCCCGATGGCGTCATCCAGCACGCCCACCGCACGACGCCGCTCGTGCCGACACGGCAACACGACACTCAGCCGTCGCCCCAGGCCCTGCGACCTCAACCCCTCCGCCCCCAGGCCGGCGGCCGCCACCGCGTCGCGCTTCACAGGCCGAAGGCGTCGTGCAGCACCCCCTCCGCCCGCCACCGCTCCTGGCAACACGGCGACACGACACTCAGCCCTCCGCCCCCAGACCTTGGCCCTCCGCCCCTAGGCTCAGGCCCTCCACATCAAGGGCCCCTGCCCTCAAGCCCTCCGCCACAAGGCCCTCCGCTCCATGCCTTCCCCTACGCCCCGTCTCCAGGCCTTCCGCTCTAAAGCCATTCAACCCCTTGTACTTCGCCCTCTGGATCTCAGCCCTAGAACCCACCACCCAAAGAAAGTAGTAAAGGATAAAGACATCACATCATTGGCAAATGGGAAACCAAGCTGCACCAAAATCTTAGGCGCCCTTTACGCTATCCGAAGACAAAGTTCAATAAAACAAAATTAAAGCCATTTTTGAGACAATTTCGAAAATGTTATTTAGACTTGACGTAAAATACCCCAGCCTCAGCCAAAATCAAAATATCCGTTTCAAAGTCAAAAGGCCTTGAGCTCATTTAAATCAATCAGGGAATACAAATTTTTGAGAAAATCAAAGCTGGACAATTTGGATTATAAACTACCAGACGTATCGCTGTCAATCGCTTTTCCGGATCAGACACCCAAACAAATCTTGGACTTTGACACCAGAACGTGATAGAGGATGTGTATATTATATTATATATACGTACACACATACATGGAGATTTATCCACTTTTTTGTTACCAGGGCCCGACAACAAGAGTTTTTCTGTCGAAAATACGCCGATTTTTGGTGCACAATTACAATACCGTACCTTCCTACGAAGAACAGACGAGAAAGTAAAAAGTGACATTAAAGTCTAACATACACAAACTATTCGTTTCGTGCTACCTTATCCTCTTTGTTCGCCGGCGGTAAACGCTTTCCTTCGCTGGAACGAAGAGCGCGAACGGAGGCGAAGCGGAACACGCGAAGTCGGGGCGGATCAGCGGCCTACATCTGGACGGTGGTGTGTGTGTGTGTGTGTGTGTGTGTGTGTGTGTGTGAATGAGTGTGTGAGGAGGGGAGGCAATAGGGCCCGGCGCTGCCGCTGGTTTGTAAACGTTTGGAGCGCGATTCGCATCGTTGTCTCTGGCGTATAGCGACCATGGCACGCAAGGGGCGATGCCGCCCACTGCCACGCTGCGTGGGCGGTGGCGAACAAGGCGGAGCCAGAACGGATCGCGTGATGTTTTCGGAACACGTCAACTGGTGTGGTCACTAGTCCCGTTAGTTTAGTGAATGTTTTATCTCGGGAGGAGGAGGTATTCTTCGGGCTCTGAATGATGAGATACCGTGCCGACCTGCGCGTCGATTTTCGGGAAATTCCCCCTCCACGTATCTTGCACAGTGGGGTACCGCCCGAGCCTTCAAGTTCCAGATTTGTTTCCTAATACGTGTGGTAGTTTAGTTCATATAAGTAAATGTTCGTGGGGGAGAGAAGGAGGAAAAGGTTGACGAAGGAAAGGCGGTGTGGGGCCCCAGGTTCGAGACCCGACGGCGGCACGATTTTCGACACTAGCTTGACAGATAGGTCGAATTCAATCACTGTCTACAGGAGAATTCTAAAGGTCGGCTGCTCTGATCGGTAATTTTCCGTGATTTCTCCGGCCAACACCAAGCGAATGCCTAAGCGGTACCCTAACAAACGGGTTACGAACCGCGCGCGATCTTTCCTACCTCATCCTTGTCCTATCCTCTCCCCTTACACACACACACACACACACTAACATGCAGTACACTAGCACACATGCTGGGAGCCCGGTCGGGGCTTAGAACTTGTCCCGGCTGAGGCGGCGCCCCGCTGGCGGGAGATACCTGGCTGGGAAAAACCCCGCTAGCTGACGGTAAGTTGGCGCCGGATCTCGCCATCCAGCGAGGGAAGAACACCGCCACCTCCCGAGGATTGATTTGATTTGATTTTTTCGTGTTTCCGGGCACCTCAACTGCTTTGGTCATTAGTCCCGTTAGTGTAGTGCATGTTTTACTCGGTATATGCGCGGTGATCTTTCCCCGCTGGAGGGCGCGATCCGGCGCCGGCCTACCGTCGGCTAGTGGGGTTTCCCCCTAACCAGGACTCTCCCACCAGCGGGGCACCGCCCCAGCCGGGACAAGCTCTAAGCACCCGACCGGCCTCCCGGAATATGTGGTAGTGTAGTGCATGTTAGTGTAAGTGTGTGTGTGTGTAAGGGAAAAGGAAGGAAAAATCGCGCGCGGCCCGTGGCCCGTTTGATAGGGTACTGCTCCGGTATTCGCCTGGTGTTGATCGGAGAAATCACGGAAAACTACCGATCAGAGCAGCCGGCCGCTAGAATTTTCCTCCAGACAGCGACTGAATTCGACCTAGCTGAAAAGCTAGTGTCGAAAATCCTGCGGCCATCAGGACTCGAACCTAGGTCAGGGGCGCTGCAGCGACATCAGTTGATGCACTGAGCTACCGCTCCCGGTACCTGCCGAGGAAAAAAACACACTTCACCTAAGGGAATAATGACCTCAATAGTTGACGCGCCCGGAATCACAATCAATCAGTCGAACCCTAGGACCTCGCGGCCAGAGCTACTGCAGAAAGAGTAGAGCTAGCTCCGAGTCACTTCAGTCGGTGTGGAGGCAGAAGCTGCTGTAATTGGGAGAAGGTGACGCTGGTGACGATTGTATCGTCGGTCATGGTGGCGGCGTGAGCTCTGAGCGACGGCAACTTGTGATAACGTGTATCGGCGAAGTGAGGCGTGTATTAGGAGAGATGCGGAGTGGGAATGGCGATCGAAGCGCTTTTCGCCCGAACCCTGAGCCACGCAGAGCCGATGTCACGCGATTTCAACTCTGAGTTGCACGCGCTGATAAGTCCCCGTGTAATTTAGGTCTACATCTAACCCTGGCCCAATATTTCACGTGTTCTCCTCATTGGTGAAACATATGCCCCCGTGTCGCAGCCAAGAGCACGTTAGTAGCAAGCGTTTAAGATTAGAGCTGACCTCTTTGCTCTCTGTAAAGCTGTCAAGTAAAATTTATCAACTCTCCTGTAATTGCTTTTCATTTTCATGCTGACATTGACCAAACTGTTACAATTTTGATAGAATGTTTTATATTTTCTGGCATAATCTATGCATGCCGCCAAGAGTAGTCGGTAACAATGGGTAATTACATTATTTTACACTAGAAGAAACATGAAATTTTGAATAAAAGTAGTTTATGCTAATTAAAAATTTGAAATACCGAATAAAGTAAATCGTCTTGCTTGATAAAACACTATGGCAAGGCGGAAGCAATAGCGAATTTTCGACAGAAAAACTCTTATTGTCGGGTCCTCATAACAAAACAAAAGTGGATAAATCTCGTCCCTATATACACTAAATTACTTCCTCTAACACGTTGTGAAGTCAGAATCCATATTTTTGAGTCAATGATACCGAAAAATTATGCAAAACGTCTGCGTGTCCGTTCGTCTGAGGTGAACGCTAGGGCCGAATCCATTCAGCCGATTTTTTCCAAAATTTATATTCTCCAGTCGATGTGGCTGATGTCACGGCTTCTTGAATTTGAGGCCGTTATTTTATTTTAATTTTTTGATTCCCTCCAAAGGCTTTCAAAAAATTGGTCATTAGTCTATTACCTATACTCTCTAAAGCATTTGAAAAATTATTCCTTGTAAAATTACAACCCTTAACTGAAAAGTGAATTTCTGATCACCATATTTTTCCTTAAAGAAATCTGTGCTTTAAAGACAGATTTTAGAATAAGGACACATTCTAATTTTCGAAAATTTGAGTATTTTTGCGTAATGTGTGTTAAAAAATAGTCATTATTTTAATATTAAAAAATTATTTTCTCATAAACAGGTACAAATTTTTTCCTAATTTTTTGACGTATGTAGCAAATAACGGTATAGAAATTCCCGTCCCATTTTAGGTTCACAATCTGTTTTTTCGAAAATAGGAAAAAAATTCGAAATAGTAAATTCGAATTTACCGCGCTTGTTTTGAGACGGTGTCAATACATAAAAAGGTGGTCATTAACTTATAACTAACAAGCTGGTACATAGCCCAAGATGTTATGATTAGAGTAAGGATATCCTCACAAATACTCGTACATGTATTTATTTAACGTGTTAGAGCTTCTAAGCTTTGTAACTATATCTTTCTTGGCAAGCAAATATATAAAATAGTGAAAGCATTTAAGTGCAAATGCCAAATTTTATGTCATGTGAAGTGTATTGTTCTTTTGTCACCACAGTGATTGTCTGTAAAGAAATGACGGCCCGAAAGAATCATTACACTTAAAAAGTAACTGACAAATATGATATAAAATGAGCGTTTTTGCCAATGATTGCTAAGAAAGTATTCGCCAAACATAAATAAATCGCCCATTGTTGTTTGGGCAACTTTGCCACGCTGGCTGTAATCAAGGCTCGATATAATCAAGGCAAACTTGCGTGAAATTATTCTTGCTTTTCTCTATAATTTGCTGCAAATACTGTAACAGTAACATTTATTCATCTTTGTTTCATTTATAAAAGTTAACAATGACCTGACTATCGAAATGAAAGAAGATAAACATCAAAGGTGTTTTGTTTGAATTAATTGGCGTTTCCGAGGAACAGCTGAAGTGTAAGTAGCGCAGAAATTACGATAGTTCAATATTACGAAACTGTTTCCAACAATGCTATATAGTGCTGTTGTAGCACCGGTAGATTTTAATATTTTCCATATTTTACTGAAAATTACGTGAAAACTACTAATATTTTCAAAAACTTTACATGACGATAATTAAATAACTGATTATGGAGAACAAATTTCATTTGAAGCATAAATTGCTATCTTCAATACTGACTAAATTTCAAACGTTTACAATTTCGAAGTTCCAGATTCTCGTTATGTTTGGATTATTTCACATGAAACGTAAAACCTTGAATAACCCATGTTTTCTGTATAATTCTACTAGCTGTATTTCGCTTCGTCCGTGTGTGGTCATACCACGAGTGCTTTGGAAATTGTCGATAAATCGCCGACTCGCCCAGCGAGAAGGGAATTTATCTGAGAATTTCCAAAGCACGAATAGTATTTCATAGGACTATTCCACGAATGAAATTATGACCAACAAAGTTCCAAAATGCACCAAATATTGAAATAACAGAAAGCTATGTTAAAATCAGAGGATATGTTATAGTACATACGCGGTTTATTGGACATCGGCATAGTGAACGATGTATATTGCCTCCTACGATAGGTGAGTCACAGTTAAATTGGCTAGTAGGGAGAAGTAGTAAGACAAATCTGATAGAAAAAGCGATAAACGTAGATACACCGCCCTGAATGTGAGCATTTTGTATGTATAATTATACGCTATTGGTTTTAGTTTCACGAGTAGAATAGTCACAATAATTTATTAACCAGAAAGAGAAATTAAAAGAAAAAAGAATTCCATCTATTCCCTCTATGCAGTGGGGCCAACTTCTATTCTACCACTAACCTTCCTGCCTTGTCTTAGAAACTTCTCACCAGCAATCTGAACCCTGCTCATCAAATATTTATTTCTCGACACCGTGACGTACTTCAACCCTAACCACTTCAGGTTGGCTAACGCCAACTTTCTCTGGCTTAAGATGAAGAATGATTGAAAGCAGTTCCTGTTTTGGACTTTATCCACTCATTTTGGATAAGGTATACATTGACCGATTTTTCAGATTTAAGGATTTGCCAGATTGAGACTTTTCTTGTAATGTATATAAATTTGTTTTCTGGAACACCAACGACTCCTCGTTTTCCTGATCTTGCATTCGTGTTTCGCCTCACCTTATCGCGTGCCGCGTCGCCCAGGAGATGGTGCACACTGCTCAGGTAGTCGGCCACTCCGCTCAGCAAGTCCATTTCGTCGGCGGTGATGTTCGGCTGCGCCTCCCACTCTTCCTCCAGGAGGACGTCCTCATCCTCCCACAAGTCCTCATCGTCCTCTTCGACATCGTACTCGTCGTTCTCCTCGACGTCCAGCAGGTCATCGTCGTAGTAGCCGTCGTCGTCACCGGCGTCTTCGTCATCGGCGACCTGCGGGAAAGCGGTCACTTTCACTCGGCGCCCGGCGGAACGCCGCCGCTTCCCCCTCCCCTCGCCCACCGCTGCCACCAAGCGTTTTGCGCGCCACCGCCCAAGCGGGAGCCCCCCCCCCCTCCTCTGTCAGATCCCACTAGCAATGCCTCTGACTCGGAGGTCCCAGAGTTCGCGTCCAGACGGTGGCAGGACGGTTGACATAAGATGAATGGGCAATTCAGAAATTCTGTGAAGAAAATAATTTGCTTCACGTAAACATTATATGATACGAATACCATTAAAATTATATTAAAATCGACGAAAGCCACGAAAAATGCTTTAAAAATGACAAAAAAATTAAAAACTGGCTTATTAGTCGAAATCGAAGAAAAATGTTCTATAAAAATGGGTCTCTTCCTTTTGTTACAACATAAAATGAATGTCTGTATTAAAAGGCATTGTTCTATTAAAGCAAAAAAATGGCATTTCATTAATGTATCCGCATCATAATATCCGCCCCTAGTCATGAGCTATACAGCGAGGTTGAATTCAGCTACTGTCGGGAGGAGAAATCCAACGGCCAGCTGTTCTTATCGTTAGTTTCCTTTGGTTACTGCGATCAACTCCAGGCCAATGCCGGAACAGTAACCTAACAAACGGGCTACGGACAGCAGGTGATCTTTCCTTCCCATTCCTTGTCGTATCTTCACCCCTTACTTGCACACAATTATACTTACATGAACTACACTTCACTGTCAGAAATTTTCGCATTACTTTAATGTAAATTACATTAAAGTTCATTAAATTTAGTGTACAATGATTTTAATGGACTAGTGATTCCGAATACATGAGTTGAATGACGAGAGGCAGGTGAAATGGGAGAACCTACATTAAATATACCCTGATTTTAACTTAAGCTTTAAATTTAATGTACAAATACATTTACCTCTTTTTAATGTACAAGATTACATTAAGTTTCATGTACAATAAATTAATCTACGTTAGATTTGATGACATTTCTGACAGTGTACCACACATATCGGGAGACCAGTCGGGAGCTTAGAAGTTGTCCCGGCTGGGGCGGTGCCCCACTGGTGGGAGACACCTGGCTGGGGACAACCGCTCTCACCTGCGCAGCCACCGAGGTGGACCCGATGGCAGTCGCCAGCCCCAAGCACAGCGCCAGCAGCCGCAGCGGCGACAGCGCGAGCATAGCGGGCGGCGGCGGCGGCGTCCGTATCAGCGTCCGCCTCTCTGGCGCGTCTTCGCCTCAAGGCAGGTGAGCGGCCTTATCGACCGCCGGCGATAAGATTGCGCCGCCGGCCCTGCGATGAGCCGGCAGCCGTTGGGCCGTGCGGTGGACGCAGGGCGAGAGGCCCACGTGGCGACGCGGGGGCGGGTGGCGGCGCCTCCGCCGCTTTCGCTCGGGCCGCGGTGACGCAGCGCTCCCGGCGGGCGCCACGCGCACTCGCGCCTCAGCACGCGCCGGACGCCGAGCGACGGGGGGCGGAGGGGGGCGACATTTGCCTACAAGCAACTCTCTGCGGCCCACGCACTTCTTAAGAACGACGCCAACCACATTGTATTTCAACGTACACTCTCAGAAATTTCTGCATTACTTTTAATGTAAAGTACATGAAAGTAATGTACGTGAAAGTAATGTACATGTACGTAAATTAAATTTAATGTAGACGTACAGTAACGTTAATGCACATGCACATTAAATTTAATGTATGTGAACAATTAAATTTAATGCAGGCAAGTAAGTTAAGTCAACAGTCGAATATGAAATCTACATTGATTTTAATTTACGCATTAAATTTAACGTACATGTACATTAATATCCCTTTAGTGTACAAACTACATTAAAAGTCATGTACAGTCGTACATTAAATCTACATTAAATTTAATATAATTTCTGACAGTGTACACTGACCTCTGGATTCACTGATTAGCGATTCCTCGCGCGTGAACTGATAAGCTCGTTATTCCCGTAAGTGTACTGCATGCTTTTATCGCAAGAGGTGTGGTTATCTTCTCGTGCTGTATGACGAGTTCCAACGCCGACCTACCTGTCGGCTAGCGGGGTTTTCCCCAACCACGTATCTCCTGCCAGCGGGGTACCGTCCCCTACCGGAACAAGCTCTAAACTTCCAAATGCTCTCCCGGCATGTGTGTTACTGTAGTGCATGTAAGTGTATATGTGTGTAAGTAAGGAGTGAGAACAGGACAAGGAAGAGGAAAGAAAAATCGCGCTCGGTCCATGGCTCTGCTCCGGCATTCGCCTGGTGTTGATCGGAGAAACCTCGGAAAACTACAGTTAAGAGCAGCCGGCCGCTAGGATTCGCCTCCAAACAGCTGCTGACCTCGTCCTAGCTTTGTAGCTAGTCTCGAAAACCATCGTTTCTCCAACCCTAGGATCTACCGGTTAGAGGCATTGCAATGGTATTCACGCCCTGAGCCAGTTAAGAGGGTATGACTTCTCGAGAAACAGAAGTTTTTCTATCACAATTATCAAAAAAAAACACCCTAAAACCGGAAGATTTAGTAAAAAATTAAACTACAGAATGGCAACAGACTTTCTCGCACTACTTAGTTTTCTAATCTCTTTAGTCTAGTCTAGTTTTTTGATATTGCCCCACCCTATTCGCCCTAAGACTTTTTTTCCACATTTCATTTTTTCGGTCCATTAATAGAAGAATTGAATTATAATTTTAAGAATAAGTAGAGTAAAACCTGGTGCAATAGGCAAATTTGAAAAATTTGGATCCATTTTTAAGAAAATGTCACTCGAGCGATTCTGAAAATGCGAAATTTTCAGCTCATTTTCACAGAAGTTGTGTTTTCAAAAAACATCATCAGAAATCATATGAAGCATTTGTGGTCGTAAATGCAATATTGAACAAAAATGCAGCAAATGTAAAAATTAACGACGTGAGATATATTTTTAAAACTTACATTTGTGTAATTTTTTAAAAATCTAAAGAACACATAAAAATGGCGTTGATGTCATTTTTCGTCTACATCTAAATTTTTAAATATTCCAAAACATGAAAATATTAAATCATATTTCCTGAAAATATCAAAAATGTATCAAATATTCATTATTTAAAGTAAAGACTCTTCTCCCTTATTGTGAAGAACGAAAGAGAATCGACTCACTTCCTCCACAACAAGGCGAACGACAATACACATCCGCGAGGGGAATGATGTATTTTTAGCTTCAAGCTTTTAAGGAATTTGCCTTAAATCAATTTCGTCGCTTCGTTACGAGTGTCTAATTTCATAACGAGGGTCCGGCCCTCAACCTACCAGCGCATAATTTCCGAGTTTTACCCAAAATATGTTTTTTAGTCAGTTAAATCGCGACTTTTACCTTTGAATTATGAAACAGAATTTTCCAGTTCTTCGCTTTCATTCACCGATCTCGCGACGTCGGAGAAGATTCGTTACGATAAGAGATAAGACCACGGTGTAAGATATATTCCATACAACGTGGATAAGACCCAAAATAAATAATACATCGTTATTACAGCCTTCATATAACAAATCTTTGCATCTTATCTCCAAAGTATTCGGTCTCTAAAAGTTTATTCAACACAAAAAACATAACTCCACAACACCAGAAAACTATAAATTGAATACCTTGAAGATCCATTCGTTTCTTATAACTTCATTCTTTTAGAATTAGTGCTAATTACACCATGTTGTGATTAGAACAGAATGTCTTGCTTTCTTCCTTCAGTGTTTTCCTTGTCAAAAAAAGATGTTGGCTTCAGTGTATGCCGATCATTTCAATTATCAAAATTCCTGGAGCCCTGGTTCAAAGAATGTGATTGTTGTAGTGGTAAATTAGCGTTTTATAGAACGATTTTCCTAAGGATGAGCCAAAGTGACAGTTCGTGAAAACAAGTGAACATCACATGTATCCCTCCGCCACGACAGCTGTTCAGTCATGCCCCTTCGTAAAGTGCTAATGGCTCCTGTGAAAACATCCCTATGTAAAAGTCTAAGAGTTTCGCGAAATATTTAAATTTAATTACGTACGTGGAAAATCTCTTAACATGCTCTCACAAACAGTAAAAGAAAACTGCCACGAATGTAAATAGAAAGCTCTTGATCACAGCTCACCACACAAGAGCACGAAGACCGGAACCACGTGCATCGGTACGCATCTCGCATTCAAGTCTCGGTTTTAAAATAAACATAATATTTATCACACAAAAAGTAAATTAATGTAATGTTTATAGAAAAAAAGAATGTTTACGGAAGAGCACATAACACTGCATTTCCTAATTTCATTTATTTCCCGCGGCGCACTACATTTTTGTCGGACGAGGACATCACAAAAGGAAGCGTCGAAGCCATTTACAAGTTAGCCAACTGCAAACGAACGAATGCGGGAAGGGAGTCTTATGGGCACAACGACCACAGAACCTTCAGTTATGTTGCCAGCACTAGCTGTCACTTTGGCTCATCCTTAGGAAAATCACTCTATATCTGAGATAGCGTATTAGGCACAGGAAGTTCGACTTTTGTTTTATTTTTTTATCTTAGTCTTAATATTATTAGAACGAAATCATTCTAGAAAATTGGGCAATGGTACTGATGCAATATTCAAATAAACAAATGGTCAACACATATTTAATATACGAATCTGCTAACTACAACGCAAGTGAAACATCAAGACAAACAGAAAGTTTCCCTAGCGGCTGCTAACTTCGCTATGAAATGGTTTCACGAAATTACCCAAGACTGCGAGAAAGTGGAATGCTGTTACCTCGCCTATGAGACAAGAAAGCGAAGGGCAGAATGCACATTCAACTTGAAGAAAGAGATTCCCGACGCTGCTGGTCGCGATTTCAATATTCTTCAAAGCATCGTGTACCGATTTTACAATAATTTCTGAAAATATTCATTACAGAAGCAGAAACTGCATTACATCAAACAGAAGGATTACCCCAAACAAGAATTACTTTCTGGATGGTTTTAAAGAAGTTTATAAAATGCCTAATATTCCTTTAGTTGGTGTTAAGAGTGGATGAGACAATATTAGCAAACAAGTTTTGCCTTCTACCTACAATCGGACTGGGGGAAGAAAGTCTACATTCTTTCGTATCTCTTGCTTATTTATCGCGTTATGTAAAACAGCCTATCGATAGCCTAGAGCTGCATAACAAGGAACCGGTGGAAGTATCACTTCAAACTGCGAGCCCAGACATAATAAATAAACTCAATATTTTCATGAACTAATATTAAACCCTTCGGGTCGGGTAAATTTTCTCCGGAATTATTTTAATATCTCTTTCATTTGTTTAATATTAATCTTAGAAATATGAGAAAATATTAATTTTAGGCTTAAATAAATATAAAGTGAGAAAAATATTAAAATGATGTGGTTGTAATAACGACAATCCATTTGCGGGTACGCAGATTGTGGTTGCGTACAGAACCAACTCGTAAAATTCCTGAATATAAATCTTATATCCAGTCACAAATAAACGTGTTTATGTTCTTTACAAAGTAGAAGAAAAACTTATGAATAGACATGAAATACAAATAAAAGAAAATTGAAAATAAATATGATATACATCTACATACAATAAACTAAAATAATACTATCATTGGTTAAGGAAATCAATATTGGTGAAGAAAACGTGAGCTACTAGAGTTCAGTAGTTGCAATATTGGCGTCACGCCACCTGCATCGGAATTTATTTTATTTATTTATTTTACGTCAAATAACAGTTGAAACTGCGTATGACGTGCTATCCCCTCCATAGTCCGAATATAACGCCGTATCATCCTTCTCGTCAATATTCCCCAAGAAATTGTTAAATTCCTATTAGGTCATAGGTTCCAAACTGTGGAAACAAATTTTAGCCATTTTGTAGGATGGAACACCACTAGTAATAAATATGGGTACTAGATTGTACTACGAAAATATACGTGAACACTGAGCAAATGTGAAATAAAAAATTTGAAAAAATCTATCCCACAAATATTCAAAAAACTAAATCTACCGATAATGTTACATTATTAGACGATAAATTTAATTGTTTAAAAACTCTCAAAATTCATATTTTCACAGATCAAAACATATTTATGTTTGTGTACTTATTCCTGACCACACACTTGCAAATATAAATTAACCTCATTGAAGTAAAAAATTAAGTATTTTATGATTAAATGTATTGTAATTGTAAAAAACATCATAATAAACAAAAATAAATAAGTAGCAAACCTCTGTTCTCGAAGAACTTCGGAAACTCGAAACCCGAAAAAACACATCTCAACCAAATGCTCAAAGCAACACTCGCGACAATGCTACTATGCCTGTGTGCATTGCGGTTGCGGACGACAACCACATGCACGGCCCAGCAGCCAGATTTCTAAGAATTAATGCGATCACACTATCTGCAAGAATTGTATTACATTGAAGCAGACTCTACAATGCGAAATAAGCAATAAGGTTGAAAATTGCTTAGCAAGGCTGAGCAAAAAACGGCCATACAGCATTTGATTGGTTACTACAAAACGCTTTTTAGTATGTCATAATATTAATAATTGAATTTGGAAAGGACTTTCCTATCGCTCATCCAATGGAACAGTGCCGTCACTGTAAAAAATAGAATTTTATAGAGGAAGCAACATTCTGAAATAAAACACTTTGAATCAGTGGTTTAGATTATCACTTTACGAATCAGTATTTTTTGTCAAAAATGACTTGCTTAAGGGCGGAAATATATTTTCAGAAAATGTCGATGTCTATTACTATAACACTCGACGTAGAAATCATATTCTTCAGGTGACAGTATCAACAGCTCATTACAAAAAATTTACATACAATACATGTACATTATTTTACAACACTTTGCCAGATGACATTAAACGATTAAATTCGATAGAAAAGTTTAAATCCCAAGTGAAATCGTTTCTGCTGCATAACTGTTTCTATACAATTAGAGACTATACTGAGCATTACAAGGATAGTAACATTAGTTTTAACAGTGATACTTAATGCATTATTTACCATTCTGGGTCAATGACCCCCTTCTCGATCAGGTTTTCCGTCCAGTTTCCCTGACCAATTGAGCAAATGCTCAGATGGCCCCTTGTTTTGCTTCTGGACACAAATGTAACTTCATTATCTGTGCACGTCTTCTAGAATTCATTGGGAAATATAGTTATTAAAATATCGTTTCCATGTTGTCGCGGCAGGAAGTATTATTCCGAAGGACAACATGGATAAGAGGCCAAAATTTATTGCTTATTTGTCCTTGAAAATAGATTTTTATTACATGGGAGCTTGCTTGCTTTTTTTCTCTCTTCATTCATTCAAAATTCAAGTAGTATATGACTTAGTGTAGGGATCACAGAATTTTGAAAATGTGCACACAATTCACTTCTCTCCATAGCACGTCATACGCAGTTTTAACTGTTTTTTTAGTAAAATAAATAAATAAATAAAAAAAATAAATCAATATTTTAACACAATTATAACCATGGTACCTTGTGCCTTGATCAATTGTTACTTCATACCAAGATTTTATTAAGCCTCGCACCGCTTCAGTTTGCGCGTGTACACGCTTTTCTGGATTAGGAGGGAAAATGAGGGCGGAGTCAGGGGAAGTAGCCCTTGGCGGCAAGAGCTCCGGGCTTCCCAGGAGGGCAAGTAACTTATCCGGACGAAGTGTGATATGTCTGCATTAAGTAATCTTAGTGCGTGGTATGCGATGTTTTCCTCGCAAAAAATTATTTCACAATTCCACCTAAAACCGCGGAAACGAATCAGCCCGCCCAACGCCCTCATACGCGTCGCAGTGGCGCGGCCGCAGGTTTGGATTGCGCGTCCGGAAGTTACGTTTAAATACATTTTTTTAAAGTCATTATGTTTTCGGAAAACTAGGGGTCGTATTTATGAAGCTCTGCCAGCAGCGCTCTTAGGGGTCTGCCATCTGGGGGCTAGCTAGTAGCTCAAGGGGCTTCTGGGATTGGCTGAGGGTGGTTCATAAACCGCAAAATCGAACACTGGCAGCCTGCTAGGTCTAGCAGGTCCCTGGCAGAGGTTTATAAATACGTCCTGGATCTGCTATTCTTTATTAAATTCACAAAGAAATTGTGTTTTTTTGCCGGACACGTCATATATAAATGAAATACTCAAAAGTGTTGTGACATTTAAATATCAAATAAACAAATTAGCATTTTATTAGCCAATTAGCATTTCATCTATATACCTCGTTTTTGGATTGATTGATTGATTAGTGATTCCGGGCGCTGAGGTCATTAGTCCCGTAAGAAGTGCATGTTTTTCATCGGGAGGTGGCGGTGATCTTCCCCACTGGGTGGCGAGATCCGGCGCCGATCTACCGTCGACTAGCAGGGGTTTCCCCAACCAGGTATCTCCACCAGCGGGTCACCGCCCCAGCCGGGACAAGTTCTAAATCCCCAACCAGTCTCCCGGCATGTGTAGCAGTGTAGTGCAAGTTAGTGTAAGTGTGTGTGTAAGGTGAGGATAGGGCAAGGAAGAGGAAGGAAAGATCGGCCGTTTGTTAGGGTACTGCTCCGGCATTGACCTGGTGTTGATCGGAGAAAACACGGAAAACTACCGATCAGAGCAGCCGGCCACTAGAATTCTCCTCCACACAGCAACTGAAATAGACCTAGCTGACAAGCTAGTATCGACAATCCTGCCGCCGGGATTCGAACATAGAACCTTCCGGTCAGAAGCACTACTATGACATCAATTGATGCACTGAGGCACCGCTCCCGATCCTATACCTCGTAAATTTGCAACTTTTAAAAAAGTAGCAACTGAAACCGCAGCCTGTCGGAAGGGGGAAATGGCCGCCTCGTGTGGCAAGCGGCCGCCTCCAAATCGCAAGCGCAGCGCCTTGGGTGCAGCGCAGTCAGCGCGGCAATTCCTTGGCCGGCGCCTCAGGACAAAGATCACCGCTGACGCAGGGAAAAAAAAACACGATTAAAATATCAACTTCTTTAAATAATACTAGAGTACCCGGGCGAGAACTCTCGCTTGTTAAACCCCACCCTTTTCCCAATTTTTCCACCGGGAGCGGTAGCTCAGTGCATCAACTGATGTCACTGCAGCGCATCTGACCGGGAGGTCCTAGGTTTGAGTCTTGACGGCGGCAGGATTTTCGACACTAGCTTTTCAGCTAGGTCGAATTCAGTCGCTGTCTGGAGAAGAATTCTAGCGGCCGGCTGCTCTGATCCGTCTGATCCTGTAGATTTCCGTGGTTTCTCCGATCAACACCAGGCGAATGCCGGAGCAGTACCCTATCAAACGGGCCACGGACCGCGCGCGATCTGTCCTTCCCAATCCTTGTCCTATCCTCGCCTCTTACACACACACTTACACTAACATGCACTACACTAACACATATTCCTGGAGACCGGTTGGGAGCTTAGAGCTTGTCCCGGCTGGCGCGGTGCCCCGCTGGTGGGAGAGTCCTGGTTAGGGGGAAACCCCACTAGTCGACGGTAGGTCGGCGCCGGATCTCGCCATCCAGCGGGGGAAGATCACCGCCATCTCCCGAGAAAAAACATGCACTACACTAACGGGACTAATGACCAGAGCAGTTGACGCGCCCGGAAACATGAATAAATCAATCAATCCCAATTTTTCCATTTTCATATTAAGGTTGTAATATACCATTTCCTTCAAGACATTCTTACCCTCCGGCGCTTTTTCTATGTCTCCTTGTAATCGATAACAATATAATACACCTTTGTCAATACAAATTATTCTTAATGTTATTACTAGGGGGCGGATTTTGATGACCCAAAACATCGTCATAAATGATCAATAAAATCCTTTAAAAATGCCATAAAACCAAAGAAAAATGGTGTAAACAATATTATCAAAACTAGTTCGGATGAACTACTCAAGCTGGTGGATACGTTACTGATATAATCGAAGCATCTTCCATTCGTTCGAGTGAACTCAGCTTGCAAACTTTTGGTTTGGGCTGTTCTTTACCAGGAAATCTCTGTCTTTAATTATCCCGAAATCAGCAGAACCGGCGATGGCGCTGATATACGTCACAAGAATTACATACAACGACTGTCAAAACCATTTCTGAGCGAACAAATCGAGTAGGCTACTGAGTAATTCTATGAAGAACATTTGTTGCATCTCGTACATATTAATTGAAGCAATAACCATTAAAACGTATATTAAAATTGATGAAATCAGCAAAAAGTTCATTAAAAAGAACGGAAACAGGTAAAAAAATGACTTATTAGTCGAAATCGACAAAAAATGCTAAATAATTACCTATAAAAATTGGTAATTTCATTTTTGTCATAACATAAAATGAATCTATAATTCTAAACGGCATTGTTCATAAATGCGGTCAAGGTTTTCGGGCTGCATTTGACATGAATATTTAAATGTGTTTTTTTTAAAAAATCCTTCATATTCTTAAAGTCAAAGTGCAATTCGCCACGTCTCCGTGAAATTCTCTTTCTTTAGAGATCTCATTTATAAAGATTGGTTGCGTGTGGAAGCCGCAAAATGTATGTATACTACTGAAATAATTTAGAAGACGATTTTTGTAAATGAAATATTGAGTTAAATAATGAGTTAATTTGTTAATTGATCTAAGGTACATGTGGTATTCAGGAATTTTTATAGAAGATATTAATTATTGAAAATTATTATTTGAAATAACTTTATGTTAATTTATTACTGTATCTTGCGTTCATAAATAGGAACTCGTTTCAAACGTTTAGGTGGTTATAAAGAGCTTCATCATCTCTCAAATAATTAAAAATGAATTATCATTATGATTATGACTTAGGATTTAGTTAAGACTAAACATTATACATAGATATCCGAATAAATAATATAAAATATATTATTGTTAAATAATATATTTTATATACTACAATAAACCCTCATTAACACAAATTCCAAGGAACCGAAATAATCAGAGTTCTTGTAATAACAATTCGTGTTATCCGAGTATTATAAATGTCCGTATTACCGTAATCTCTTGCTGGGACCGAAGTTTTGTTAGTGTTTGGGCAAAATTTGTGTTATGCGAGTTTCTGCTAACGAAAATGTACTGAATTTAAAATACAAAGTATTTCAGTTTTATTTACGTTAAAATTACAGAAAATACTAATTTTATTTATTTGTGTTTATCTGGTTATGAAAACATTTCTGTATTTCTATATTAAATAATATTACACTTGTGTGTTGTAATACTTCAGTCCCTTGTAGTGTTTTGTTAGGTGTTATAATTTATAAATCAAGATTTAAATCGTCACCTAACCCGATGGTATTTTTTTTATCTTCATTATATTTCCTTCTTTTTCTCCTCTTTTTCTTCGTGTTTTTCTGCGACATTTTCTTCTTAGTCTTCATCATCTTTTCTCTTTCGTCTTTAATTCTTCCCCTGTTTTCTGTTCTTCTTTGCCTTCATCTTCTTTTTTTCTTCTTAGAAGCCAGCAAGCAGATATTAAAAGTTTTTTTTTTTTGATTTTCATTTGACAGCACGAAAAGCTCTAGCGATGAGCATTTGAATATCATCTAATATTTACTAGCTATAAATTATTTGCCCATCCAACGGACCTTTTAAGACTCATCGTATGTCAGTAATTCATTTCTTTCGTCTTTTATTATTTACACTCTTATTTTTTAGGAAGAAGTAAAATGTAAGACACGTTTTCCGGAAATGCACTTTGCAACTTCTAATTCTACTGCATATAATAGAATTAATTGTAATATTATTACTATTATTATTATTAGTATTAGTATTGTTATTATTATTAGTATTACTATTACTATTATTATTTCTATTATTATTATTATTATTATTATTATTATTATTATTATTATTATTATTATTACTGCCATCATATTAAGATCATCATGACAATCAGTGACGAAACTAATAATACGCGTGAAAGCAATTGGAGTGCACAGCAGTGAAAGGGCTGTAAAAACGCAGCTGTTGAAGGTGTCATCGCACGCATTGTGATTACAGGCGGCGCCGCCAGGCCGCACGCGAGGACCCGCCCCGCCACTCCGCGCCGCGCCGCGCCGCGCCGCCGGCAGTTGTTGTGTCAGCTGGCGCGTGGCGGCAGGCGCTGCGAGCGCGATATGGCGGAGCAACCAACTCACAAGTGAGGTTACGACAGGACACATCATCGCATCCAACTTATGTCCTCCTCAGAGTTGAATACTATTGGGAAAACGTGGTGTATGCGTATCTACTAACGTTAACGGCTCTTTAATTTAGAAGAATCATGTTGAAAACAACGTGATTCTTCTAAATTTAATATTTTAATTTAAATTTCCAAAAGGAAAATTAAATTAAATTAAATTATTTTGCTAAATATACTTGGAATTTTTTTTGTACTTTAATCTCGATCACCGTTGGATAATTAGAAACAAAACAAGTACCTGTTAAAAATATGTTTCAAATTGTATTATTATATTATTGCCTAAAAGAAACGAAAAGTTAACTCTACAAGTCCCCCACATAAGACCAAATATTTGGCTTGCAAATCTGATTTATAATCACATACTTTTTGAAGTTCCAAACGCAAAATTATGTATCCTGCTATCTTCTGCAAGGCAAATTCAAAAATTCCTACAGTGATAATTTATTAAACCACACATTTAAATTGTAATTAGTGTGGACACTCATTTTCCCCTTAAAACATTCCTTTAAGGCCAGCAAATATTTCGCTCTATTCTTCTTTTTCTGAATTCGATCACTTGCTTCAGGGGCAGTACTCATACACGTTCTCATTCAATCCTACTTCAAACATTGAAACACAAAACATTATTCGTCAAATCTCTGAAACCTAAATCAATGTGAAGTTTCTTTACACACTATACAATTAAATTTCTAACATACATAACACCTGCTGCTAGAACACTCCTACCTTCTCATTAATACAGACCGGCTTAGGTAGCTCGGACACCAATTGATGTCACTGCAGTGCCTCTGACCGATAGGTTCCAGGGTCCAAGTCCTGACGGTGGCAGGATTTTCGACGCTGGCGAGAAAGCTAGGTCGAATTCAACCGCTGTCTGGATGAGAATTCTAGCAGCCAGTAGTTTTCCGTGGTTTCTCCGATCAACACGAGCCGAATGCCGGAGCAGTATCCTAGCAAATGGGCACGGACCGCGCACACTTTATCCTTCCCCTTCATTGCTCTATCCTCACCCCTTACTTACACACACTTACACTTGCATACACTAGACTACCGCATACGTCGAAAGACCAGTCGGGAGAGTAGAGCTGCCACGTTTGTGGGCGATCCCTGGTTGGGGAAATCCTGCTTGTCGACGTGTAGGTCGGCGCCGGCTCTCGCCAGCCAGCGAGGGAAGATCACCGCCACCCGCAAAACAACAACACACAGACACACTTCACTTCCAGCCACCCATAAAACAACAACACACAGACACACTTCACTTCCGGCCACCCGCAAAACAACAATACACGGACACACTTCACTTCCGGCCACCCGCAAAACAACAACACACAGACACACTTCACTTCCGGCCACCTGCAAAACAACAACAACACAGACACACTTCACTTCCGGCCACCCGCAAAACAACACGCAGACACACTTCAACACTTCACTTCCGGATATAAGAAAAAACCTTACACTTACGGGACTGATGCCCTTAGCAGTTGACGCGCCCGGACTCACTAATCAATCCGTGTAGAACGCACGCGAGAAGGCGGACTTACCGCCTGCGGTGTGGATCATTTCCGGCGCGTGCGGCGGCAGGCGCTGGCGCCACGTGGCTGCGCGGGCGGCGGCGCGCGCGAGGCCATGTCGGGAACACGTCGCCGACTGCGACGGCGACGCGCTCGCTGGGCTGCGCTGCGCTGCGCGGCGCGGCGCGCTCGTCTTATCACCGCCTTCCTTATCGTGCCCGCCGCGGACCGCGAGCTCAGCTGGGGGCGCCGCCGCGCTGCGGGGCGGGCGCGGCGGGCGAGGCGCGGCGCTCCAAGGTCTTCGCCTTCGGGGGCCACCCGCCAGCTGTTTTTTAAAGTACAGTCGACTCCGGTTATAGTGAACTTCTTGGGGCTAACATTTTTGGTTCACTATACCCGAAGATGTCAAAATTAAGTGGAACTACTCCACAATGATTGATTTTATTAATATAGAGATAAGCCAAATGCATTAACAGTAGGAACTGAAATTTCAATATCTTTATTTGTTGTTTTTTTTCCTAGGGCTTTTATCCAGCCAACAGCCGGTTACCCTTTACGTCCCGATGGGACGCATATTCGACCATACACTAGACCAACACACTTGCGGGCTCCTCTGACCTGGGGTCAGCAGAACGCGAGGCCCTCCGCGACAACACATGCAAGGGACAAACAACCATGCACAAGGTGGGACTCGAACCCGTGACCCTTCGGACCTTATTTGTTCTTAAAAGATCAATTGTTTTCATTTGTTTGCTTCGTAATTTTTCATTAGTAATTTCTCTAGATCCTTTAATGCTTGACACCCTTCAATGCCTCTTGCACTGTTGGAAACCCGCCCCACTCTCCGAAGGTTCTTTTAGTCGTCTAGTAACATACACGATCCATATAATTTCCAGCGATTCATTTCCTATGTCCACTATAGCCGATGTTCAGGTTCACTATAACCGAATCTTTTTATGCTTATTTGTAATGTAAGTGAAACGGGACCGGTGAGATAATTTCACCATAACCGACGGTTCACTATATTCGAGTTTACTGTAACCAGAGTCGACTGCAGTTTGTTGTGTCTTTTTCGCAACACGTCTCTTAACCATTGTTGGGCATTGTGCGAGTTTAAATCTGGTGTAATATTCTGTCAAGTGTTTGTCTTTTTGTCTCAACATGTGGATCGCGTAGCCTTATATCAGGTGCCTTATATCGAATGCCTTATATCAGGTGCCGAAGGGGCTCGGCGCCGTTCTCAAATTCATCCGTCCAAGAACCCGTGGTGTCTCGAGTTGTTTAACTTCCGTGGCTTCAGGGAACATGTACTCCGATTTAAACACAGCTTCACTTCAGCTTCACAACGGAGAAGGGGATACTGTCATCCAACCGGGAGCTCCAAAACCAAACATTTAAGTCATAACGAAGCTCCTGATTGAATGACTGGCCCTTCTCCCCGTTCAGTTCGTGGCCTTGAAGTGAAGCTTTGTTTAAATCGGTGTATTGTTAAGCAATTTCGACTAACGACGCCGACACCTGCTTAGGGGGGCTGATCCCTCTTTGTTAGCGTGTGTTGCAGTTGGGCAGCCAGGCCAGAATATTCCCGTGATTGTCAATGCAGTTTGCACAAATTGTGATGGAGTTGTTATAGTTTGCAGACTCACGTCGGCCACCAGATTTACCACGTATCCAATTTCTGACAGTGATTTTTCGTGTGGCTTCATTGGATACTTTTGGTAACGGATTGTCACCGAAATGCGAATCCGGTACTTCGTTAAGCGGGGAATGACAAATAGTGGAAGTTCCCGATGGCGTAAGTCAACATGTTACAAAAAACTGGTTTGTCTTGCATAGTGAGAAACTCACGTTCCTGGGTTTTTGTTTACATCTTTCACGACACGTTTTCACACAAGTTTAGAAGTTGACACGAGGATCAAGGCTTGTCTCATCATATTTTCTAGGAGCTCTAGGGCGACTCTCGTTAATATTATTCTTAATAAATTACACTCGGCTATTGAACTTAATTTTCGATAAAGAATATGCACCTCACGTCATTTTCGAAATGGACATTTATTGCGGTGCAGTTTTATCCAGATATGTATGAGCATTTGTGGCTTCTATTAACGGAGGATGTGGATTAGTACAATACTAAAAATACGTGTAGGAGCATCATGACCCAGTGATAATCCACACCTATCTACACCCTTTGCAGGCAGTTTCCTTATTCCTTCCTTCCTTTTCTTCCCATTTAATGTCTGTCGATTCTTAGCACATTTTTTTTCGTACTCCTCTCTCTTGGGTTGTCATGTACTTGTATTTCTCTTCCCCCTTACTTTGTATGTATGTAGCTAAGTGAACATTTGAAAAAACTTCTTGAAATCAGTGATATTAGCTGATAGCCTTTCACTTACATCATTATTTTCAGCAAATGTAAATTCAATCATTTTGTTTCAGGCTCCGACTATATTTACCATATTTTCAATATAAATAACCATGTATGTTCAATCTTTATACAGCGAATTCCACTGTCTAATAGCCCAAACAGATAATGATATGGAATTTTTCAAAATGACAAACTTTTTTAAAAATATATCACGTTAATATTTATTTTGTGAGCAGAAGGGTTTCAAATGATTTCCAATAAAATTTCTCAAAACCTGCTGCATATTTTTCAATATAATGTTTTTTAAAGTCATATATGAGTTCTGGAGAGACCAAAAATTGAGGATATGTGAAAAAATGACCTTTACGATGCTATAGTCAAGGCTGGATTTCTGGCGAAATGCGACGGAACGGTGTTTCGTACCTCGGGAACAGTTATTAATTTTATTATATATATACATATGTGATAAAATTAATTATTAATTTGGGGCGCGTTCTGGGACCTAAATTTTTATAAATCAAACTCTGGCTATAAATGGCTGGAAGCTGGCTGGCTAGGAAGGAATGGCTGGCTAGGAAGAGTATGAGGCGAAACCGAAAAGCTATCCCAGACTACAGAGACTAGATAACAATACGAGAAAGACTGCGCCTTTCTGTGCGACCACTAGATTTTGGCTGTTAATTCAATTAATACATTTCTGATTTCTGTCAATATTACTTCCAGTATGTATTATTCAAAATAACGAGTAATACATGTAATACTGTCAGTGAAACAATTTATTCGTGATTTTCACAATAATTCCTTGGGTCATTTTCAGTAACAATATGTTTAAATGTACATCATTGCGTCTTTAAAGAATTCCATACCACACAAGTACAAGATTAATATTATGGTGGTAGTTAAAAACCTAGTTGTTGATAGTCTTAAATAAAGATTTTTGAAAATTACGTGAATTTGAAGACCATCACAAAACGCTGATTTTAATAAACATTAATTTCATTTGAAATGATAATTATTCTAACAATATAGTTTGATATATTATTTTCCAGTTAAATTAACGTGAATCGAAAATCAATGGAGTTAGTGAGAAGTATTCATAAGAGAAACTTTGTAGTTTTAGAATTAAATAGACTAAGCTTTTTATTCAACCCTCCAATTTAATTATTTAATAATTTGGTAAGTTCCCATGCACTCGTCGACTTGTTCAGACGACGAAAACCCCTGAGTGATTTCCTTGGCTTTGTAACCTGGTTATAATCTGTAAAAAGCTGAACTACAAAGAAAAAATTGGCCCTAAGATTAAACAAACTATAGTTTGGTTAATAACTATTACATCACACTTAACTCATATACATATTTATCCCATTTAACTAATTACATTCACATTTAACTATTGATCATATGCAATAGAAATTATTATGAAAAATAAATATAATCTTTGGAATAATTTAAAAAATTGATGGATTTTTGTAATTATACTTCCTTCACCTTTTTATGTAATCCATCTACTAGTAGAATCAAGATGGTTGGTGGATTAAAAATCAATGTCGTTCATCTATAAGAACTAATATTAAAGTTTGTTAACAAATTATTAGATGTCCGTATTCCAATGGGGGTCATAAAGCACAAATTTTTTTTTTAATGTATTAATCTAATCCTACACCAACCTTGGCAGGAAAACGCAAGCAAACGTATCCCGTTTGCTTTTGATTTTCATTAGTTTTCGGGCTTCTGATCCTCCAAGTTCTGGAGTGAGTTTGCTTTTTTCTGTACCGTAATGCATTGCAGGAAATAAATGGCAGCTGTTTTTTGGATGATATAGTTCTTTTCAGAAATATCTAGTTTTATTTATGGCAACTCTTAAATTCCTGTATCCTGAACAGACCGAGAAAAGTTTGTGAGTTAAATGTTTCATCTTCACTGCAAAATTAAAATTAGTACTCACCATTGAAATAAATTATTTAGTATATTTTATTCGTCGAAAATGCATCAAATTAGCAAAACTGGAACACTTGAGCTTTTCCTAAAAGGAATCATTTTACAAGAGGAAGAAAAATAAAAATAATATAGCAGGTAAATATTTTATATTCACTTATAAATTTTACCTAACAAAACGTATACATGATGAAATAATAAAATGTACAAATCTAAAATTAAATCAATTTATATTGACAAATAATAACGTATTCTCTGTTAAAATGCACGTTCTCTTGCAAAAACATCAAGAGCACGCAACACGTTGTTCATATAGTTCAGTTATAAACGAATGGTACGAACAATTTGAAGCTTGTTTCTGTAATAATAGAAACATTCTTCTTGTCTTGCTCTATTGTGAACAGTCCAATCGAAAACCCTTCTTCGTTTAACTATTTCTATGTCTTTGGTTTCATAGTTTTCAACTTTGGTCTCTTCTTTTCACAAACACGTCGTCACCAAGAAACACAAAATGAAAGATACAATGTGACAGCATTACCTTATCTACCTCATAAATGATGTGGAATCCGATGTTCCAGAGAACGGAGTTCTCCAACGTAACGTCATTGGCCAACTCTTAGTTCATTCGTTGCACATGTTAAATTTGTAATTGGCAACAGTTTTTGAACTTCGCTTTTCTTCTTATAATTCAAACAATAATAAACACTTTTTCAAGTCATCACGTCTTTACTGCGTCTTTTCAATAAGAAAATTCCTTTGTAGTCTCGTAATCCTTTGACATTTCTTTTTCAGTTATCTTCATTTTCTAAATACTGAAAGCATGAAGGAATGAAATTAACAACCAGAATTTCCAAACTTTTTTCATGTTAAGTCATAAGAGAGAATTATTTTGTTTATAAACATAGATAACCTTATAATGTATAGACAAAAATATTTACCTCATAGAGAATATGAGTGATGTAAGTACAGCAAATGACAAAACTATTTAATCTTTCTTTTTAAGCAATATATCATACATTAATGAAATTCATAAGCGCACCAGTGTTCACTCTTCATTTGTCTAGAATTTTTTTGACACAGTTTTGAGAAGTAATAGTAATTTTAGGTTTTTAATTTCGCTTTTGCTAAATTATATTTTGGTGGGTGAGACGTGATTTTAGGTGTATTCCATATACACCAAAAACATTAATATACATCAGTAACTGTCGTTTGTAGTAAAGTTATTGTCTATATTATTTAACGAAGTCCATATACTCTTGTACAAACAACAGAAAAGTACGTATTTCCATCAGTATACTACTGAAGGGGAGATCTGAGCTGATGGGTACCATCTCGCAGTTTTAATGTCTTTACGCAACTCCGGTTTAGCTATGACAAGTTTGTTTATATCAATGGAGACGACTTTTATCAGGCCACCTTATGCTATTTTTTTATTCGTGAATGTTCTACAGTCAAACATTTAGAGTCCTTTAAAGTAAAATGTGCCCACCAACCCTACTAGTGGGATTAGTTGGCGTAAGCCTTGGTAGATTGTCACACTATTCCGTTAGAGTGTGAAATAAAAATAATGTCAAAATGAATATTTTTTGTTTTATTTACGCAAAAAATTCAAATTACTTAATCACCGTTTGAACTTACAAAACATTCTCACATTGACAATTACAGCCGTCTTAAAACTTTCAAAATTAAGTATTTAAAAATTGGATTTTCTTTTATTTAATCAGTCTTTTGCCTCTTTTTCATGAAAAAAGATTATTGTCTTTATTGGTCCATTGAAAAAAATAAGTTTAGTTTTGAACTGTTTCAAGTTCCACAGTAAAATTAACTTGAACTTGCGATAGATGAGCAAGGCATAGATGCCGATCCCTGTGTCCATAGTGTTCGTTAGTGAATGCCTTATTTTACGTGGCGCGACTCGGGCCATCAGGCTCGCTCTTCCGTCTGACCACGCGAATTTCGCTACGCTCTGTTCACCATCTAGCGGAAAAAGGACGTATTATCTTGGGCGACGAAACAGGCGGATCTCAATTTTGCTCAGAGGCTTCATTTAGGCTTGAGGATATTTTACATGCAATAAATCTACTACATGGGACGGACTGATTTACTTCCCCTCCGAAGGAACGCGTACGAAGGTTTATTTCGCCGTTAAAAGTTCACCGCTTCGATCGGGTTTAAACCTGCAAACTTGGGTACATGGGACATTCCGATACGCCAACCATTATACCACCGAATCGGCAGTGTTCGTATCAAGCACAAAACTTGAAAAATGAGAATTGTGAGAGTTCCCACTGGCTTCAAATTTGCAGAAAGTAAAGCGTATACCTTCTAGCGAGCGGAAAAGTGCCAACAACTCTCGAACAATAGTTTTGTTTAAAGATGGTGATGGAGATGACCAAGAAACTCAAAACTAAAAAAAAATACACTCAAAACTCAAGAGCATGATTGAAGGTTTACTCATAAATACGATTAAAACCAAAATCATTGTTCCTTACAATTAAATATGAAAAATAACAAACTAAGAAAATATTACTCTCCAAGCTCTAAAACATTTTTGTGATCCCGGTTCCATCTATCATGGGTCGTTCACACTGAGACTTTTATGAGAAATGATTAGGTGGTGAAGGACACGTGACACAAAGCTATAGTTTATGGAAGAATCTATGTGGCCGATCTAGAATTCTGATGGCTAATCAGCCCCGATCTCTCCTATTTAAAATGATTATAAATACAAAATATTCTAATATACAGAAAATGCAGTTTCACTGCTATATTTGTTCATTGTAGTTGACAGTTTCAGTAACCAATAATGCTTTTATTACGAAAACAAAATCTCATAATTTCAAACTTATTGAATTAAATACATAAATCTGTATTGAGTTTTCATAATGGATAAAATATAAGTAATTTTGTAAAACCTACCATTATCATTTCCATTTCATTAACTTTCTGTATAAATGTGATTGAAAAACGAAGCTGTTATTTAACACACATTTTTCATTTGTTTTTTTTTTTTCATTTTCATGTCACCTTTTCAAGAACTTTAATCTGAAATAAATTTAATATTTTTATTTCCTTTACTTCTTGTATTACGTTAAACAAAATATTTACACGGTTTCAATGAAACAATACAATCAGGCATACTATACCAAAAATAAACATATATACACCATGAAACGCGCGATTGTATAGTCACAAAAGTTATTTTTCTGTTAATAAAGACCAGCAATAGATTATTAGAATATCGAAATATGAACGAAAATTGGTATAAAACCTGAAGACTAATTCTAACGTATATAGATCATCTGTTCAAGTACACACCTGTATGCGTCCCACAACGGCGTGGGTCGAGGCAGGCGCCGTGAGAAAGGAAGTGTCGTCCCTCAGTTGTCGGGAGGTGGCGTGGGCGTAGACGTGGGCGCGGGGGCGGAGCAGGCGTGCAGCCACGAGACGAGCGCCGCCGCCTGCAGGTGCGCGGCCTCCACCTGCCGCTCCACGCAGCCAAGCGCGCTCTGCTCAGCCTGCGCCGCGTCGCCGCCCAGCGCCCGCGCGCCGCGCACGCCGGCCTCCGCGCGCCCCAGCACCTCCGCGCGCGCAGCCAGCGCCTGCAACGCCACACACCGAAAACTCAGGCCCTGGACACTGGCACTACAGCCTCAGCACGTCCTAGCACATCCAAGAGATTGCAACGCCCCTGCACCTCAAGCCCTGTACTCTGGCACTGTAGCCTCCACGCGCCCAAGCACCTCCACGCGCGCAGCCAGAGCCTGCAACGCCCACCTCGAACACTCAGGCCCTGCACTCTGGCATTACAGCCTCAGCACGTCCCAGCATATCCCAGAGATTTCAACGCCCCCGCACCTCAGGCCCTGTACTCTGGCACTGTAGCCTCCGCGCGCCCCAGCACTTCCGCGCGCAGCCAGAGCCTGCAATGCCCCACTCCGAACACTCAGTCCCTGGACTCTGGCACTACATCCTCAGCACGTCTCAGCACATCCCTGAGATTGCAACGCCCCCGCACTTTAAGCCCTGTACTCTGGCACTATTGCCTCCGCGCGCCCCAGCACTTCCGCGCGCGCAGCCAGCACCTGCAACGCCCCACCCCGAACACTCAAGCCCTGCACTCTGGCACTACAGCCTCAGCACGCCCCAGCACATCCCAGAGATTGCAACGCCCCCGCACCTTTGGCCCTATACTCTGCATTGCAGCCTCCACGCGCCCCAGCACCTCCGCGCGCGCAGCTAACGCCTGGAACGCCACACACCGAACATTCAGGCCCTAGACTCTGGCACTACAGCCTCAGCATGTCCCAGCACATCCCAGAGATTGCAACGCCCCCGCACCCCAGGCCCTGTACTCAGGCACTGTAGCCTCCGCGCGCCCCAGCACCTCCGCGCGCGCAGCCAGGGCCTGCAACGCCCATCCCGAAAACTCAGGCCCTGAACTCTAGCACTACAACCTCCGCGCACGCGCAGTCAGTTCCTGCTACGCCCCACCCCGAACACTCAGGCCCTGCACTCTGGCATTGCAGGCTCTGCGCGCCCCAGCATCTCCCAGGCTTGCAACGGCCCCGCACCTCAGGCCCTGCACTGTAACACTGCAGCCTCTGTGCGCGCAGCCACCGCCTGGAACGCCCATCTCGAAAACTCAGAGCCTGTACTCTGGCCCTGCAGCCTCTGTCGCTCCAGCACCTTACGGAGATTGCAACGTCCCAGCACTTCAATACTGATACTGCATTCTAATACTGCAGCCTCTGCGCGACTCAGCACTTCCCAGTGTCTCCAACGCCCCCCGCACCTTAGGCCCTGCACACCACTCACACCCCAGCACCTCAGGCACGAACTCTGACTCTGCGGCCTCGTCGGAGTGGCCATGGCTATCTGGCCTGAAAACTTGGCCTTTTAAAGTCACCACTTCATTATAATGAATGATCAAACATTCTGGTATCAAGAGCGATGTTATTAAATTTGAAGGTAGGTACAAGTGCATTTAACAAACTTGTAAGGTTGCATGTTAACAGGGGTTAAAGTCACATATGACTAATAAAATCCTTAAAGGACGCCAGCCGTTAAGAGGGACTTTTCTTTCCTGTGTTTGATGCGTCAAATAGATAATAACAATCCAGAGTTCCGCAGAATCGTTTAGCCCTTTCCTGTGCAGTCTCCGAAGCACCTTCAGACGAAGCACCTTCAACAGACGGCGAACTGATAAATCCTTACTGGACGCCTGCCGTTGTAAGTCACTTTTCGTGCCTGTATTTGATACGTCAAGTAGATACACGACACTCCTCAAAAGCCTTTACCCCTTTCCTGTGCGTAGTCTCCAGAGGGCCTTCTTAAGCTACAACTTGTTTATTACCATTATTCTTAACAGATGACAGACTTAAATTCTTAACGGACGCCAGCCATTATAAGTGTCTTTTAATTCCTGTGTTCGATGCGTGTGGTGGATAATAACAGCACATATTTCCGCAAAAGCTATTAGCACTTTTCTGCGCAGCCTCTGGAGCACTTTTCTGCGCAGCGCCTTCTTAAGCTACAACATTTTCGTTTCCATTGTTCTTAACAGACATCGGAATCGTTAAATCCTTCACGGACGTCGGTCTTTAAGAGTGAGTTTTAAGTCTGTGTTTGATGCGTCTAATGAATAATAACATCACACCATACCGCAAATACGATTAGACCTTTCCTGCACAGTGTCCAGAGGACTTTTTTACAACTCGGTTTTTGTTGTTATTTAATGTCGCTTTAACATCTAGGTCATTAGCGACCACTATTGGCATGAACGCCACCGGGCCGACTACAACTCGTTTGTTACCCTTATTTTAAACGAACGACGGACTTAAATTCCTTTACGGACGCCGGCTGTTAAGAGTGACTTTTCTTTCCTTTTTTATGTGTCAAGTGAATAATAACATAACAGCATTCCGCAAATACGTTCCCCCCCTTTCCTCTGCAGTCTCCAGAAGGCCTTCTTAAACTATAACACATTTATTTCCATTGTTGTTAACGGGAAGCGGACTGTTAAATCATTAACAGACACCGGCCGATAAGGGAGGCTTTTCGTTCCTGTGTCTGATGCGTCTAGGGGGTTCTGCAGCCCATTCCAGTGCGCGGGGGGCGTGTCTCACCTGTCGCGTGAGAATTGGTTCAAGGAACATCATTACGCCCTGGACGCGGCGTCTCCCGGATAGCCAAGTAAGTTCTATTTCCATTGTTGTTAACGGGCAGCGGACTGTTAAATCCTCAACAGACGCCGGCCGTTAAGAGTTGCTTTTCATTCCTGTGTCTGATTCGTCTAGGGGGTTCCGCAGCCCATTCCAGTGCGCGGGGGGCGTGTCTCACCTGTCGCGTGAGGCAGTCGAGCGCCGCCTTGAGGCGCGGCAGCCCCACGCAGCGGCGCAGGGCGTCGCCGGCCGCCGCCTCCGCCGCGCGCCGCTCGGCCTCCTGCACCAGCAGCGCCAGGCGGCGCGCGGCCTCCTGCTCGGCCGCGGACGCCACGCTGGCACACCGCCCCAGCGCCTCCACGGCCGCGCGCACCGCCCGCTCCGCGCGCGCCCGCGCCTCCGCGCCGCACTGCCGCGCCGCCTTCTGCGCCTGCGCACGCCACGCCCACACACACTCTCAGCACTACTGCACCAAACAGAGGGGGCGATTCGTTGAATAGTGTTTACGGGGGCGTCAACTGTTAAAGTCATTAGTCCCGTAAGTGTAGGACATGCTTTTTTTGATGGAGGCAGGAGTCTGCGCTGGGGGTCGAGATCTAGCACCGACCGACAAGTCGGCTATCGGGGTTTACCCCAATCAGGTATCTTCCATCAGCGGGGCACCGAGCCAACCGGGTCAAGCTCTAAGCTCCCGATCGGTCTCCCGGTGTGCGTGGTAGTGTAGTGTATGTAAGTGTGTGTGTAAGGGGAAAGAATAGGACAAGGAAGAGGAAGGAAAGGTAGTATGCGGTCCGTGGCCCGTTTGTTAGAGTACTGCTTTGGTATTCGCCTATTGTAGATCGGAGAAATGACGGAAAACTACCGGTCAGAGAAGCCTGCCGCTAGAATTCTCCCCCCAAAAATCGGCTGAATTCGATCTAGCTATCTATCTAGTGATGAAAATCCTGCCAACGTCAAGAGTGGGATTCTAGTACCTCCCTCTCAGAGTCATTGCAATAACATATGTTGATGCCTTGAGCCACCTACTTCGGTGTGATGAGTCGGAGAGAATGACATTTTGCCAAAGAACACATAATCGGAATTTTCTTATAACTAAGATACATCTATGATATTGGTCCTGATACGCAGGAAAATTCGCATTCGCTGGTGTTTGGTGCTGGTACACCAACTATCAGAATGAGCCTTGCCGAGCACTGATGCTTGGGGAGCAGCATAGCATTCGTTGTAAGCAGTCTTCTGTGTAATTTTGTTATAAGAAATTCCCGACCACATGGTCATTTGCAAAATGTGACCGTTTTCGATCTCTCTTTCGACCAATTTAAATAGTAATCTCTTCAAGGTCATGAGTTGAGCTCATCAATTGATGCCACTGCAGTCCCTTTCACCGAGAGGCCCTAGGGATCGGCCATCGCGGTGGCAAGATTTTTCACACAAGTTAAATAGCTAGCCGCTGCCTGGAGGAGAATTCTAACGGCCGTCAGTAGTTTTGCGGCTTTCTGCTATTAACAGTAGGCGAATGCCACGGCAGTGCCCTAATAAACGGGTCACGGACCGCGCACGATCTTACGATCCTCTTCCTTGTCCTACTCTCAGCCCTTACTTCCACACACTTACACGTACATGCAGTTCACTACACACATGCGCGGGAGACGGGTCGGGAGCTTACAGCTTGTCCTGGTTGGGGCGGTGCCCCGCAGGTGGGAGATACCTGGATGGGAAAACCCCTCAAGTCGATGGGCATGTCGGCGCCTGATCTTGCCATCCAGTCGAGGAAGATCTCCGCCACATTCCGAGGTAAAACATGCACTACGTTGGGTGATCCACAATTATATCCCTATTTTCATTTGACTTTTATTCTGTTATTATCAATACTACATGGTTGCTGTCATTTCTATTATTTACTATGGTTTTTGCCACTTTTTTACATATTTCAACGTAAGCACCAGCATTAGTAGCACAGCGTTGCAGTCAGGGCCCAACGCTCCTCACAGACCGTTGCAATGTCGTTTGGTACCCGAGAACACTCTTCCTTAATGATAGCTTCCAAGTCACACGATTTTCTGGCATACACATTCTCTTTCAAATACCCCCAGAAGAAAAAATCCAATGGGTTCAAATCTAGACTTCTTGCTGGCTACTCAACATTTCCACACTCTTTTGGTGACTAAGCGAACCCGTACGCAACAGATGTGGATGCTCTTTATTGTTTTCAGGGTCAAAGTCGCGTGCCTCCCGCTCTCCCGTCATCACCATTTTTGCACCGATTGCCATATTTCCTTCCATGCTACTATCCGAGCACTGTCAGCAATGTCCAGGCTCGCCGCTATCACCATTAATTGAATCGTTTATTTCAGAAACCCGTCCCACGCCAAATCTGTCATGTCGAAAAAATTGAGTAAAAGTGTCCCAGTTTTTCCGATTTCAAAATATGTTTTAATATTAAATCAGTTAATACATGAATATTTTTCATGTAAATATGAAATAAGCGATGTCTCTATCCTCATGGAACAATATTCCACCGCTAAAGCGCATTTTAAACTTTGGCGTTTGACGCGTTTCTGAAATAAACGATTCAATTAGTGGTTTGTCCAGCAAGAAATAAGAATTACAGAACAATTGTATAGTGTCACACAATGGCAGAAAACACTAGAGTTTTTAATATTACATCGTTTATTCTACAATAGCGGTAAAATAAAAATTAGAATAAAATTGTGGATCACGAGGCTAATGACCATAGCAGTTGACGCGTCCGGAATTACCAATCAAGCAATGGGTTCGGAGGGGGCGTACCTGAGGCCCGTCGGCGTCCTGCAGCGCCTGCCGCGCCGCCTGGCGGACCTGCGCCAGCGGCAGCGCGAGCGCGGCGGCGGCGTGGGCGGCGGCGCGCGCGGCGGCGGCGGAGGCGGGCGGCGCGGCGTCGGACGCCTGGCGCAGCCGGCGCACGCTCTGCGCCAGCGCCGCGCGCGCCTCCGTCGCCACCGCGCGCAGCGCCGCCCGGGCGCGCAGCTCGGCGCGCAGCAGCCGCGCAGACGCCGACGCCGGCGCCTCGAGCGGCGGCGGTGGTTCCAGTGGCGGCGACAGCCCCACGGGCGGCGCGGGCGGCGCCACCGGGGCAGACAGTGTCAGCGCGGGCCGGCGCAGGGGTGCGGCTCGCCCGCGCGATGTCTCCTGCGAACGAGCACATCCTTTGTACAATCTTCTTTTTTTTTATGAGTGAAAGTTTCCGGGCGCCGACCTGGATGGCCGAGGTGGCTAAGGGCGAGTACCGACTCAGTGCTTCGGTCCGAAGGGTCGCGGGTTCGAGTCCCGCCTTGGACTGTTTGTCCATTGACTTTATGTGTGTGTGTGTGTGTGTTGTCGCGGAGGGCCTCGCGTTCTGCTGACCCCAGATCAGAGGAGCCCGCAAGTGTTTGTCTAGTGTATGGTCGAATATGCGTCCCTTCGGGACGTAAAGGGCAACCGGCTGTCGGCTGGATACAAGCCCTAGGAAAAAAAAAAGTTTCCGGGCTGGTAGGCCGTGGTCCAGTTGGCATTGAAGAGCCAAACGTTTCGTCCACGTCTGCGGTGGACATCTTCAGTGGCGGCAGCGTCGTCGGGATAGTCTCTGGGTCGGCGGCTGGTTAGTGACCGACGGTCAGTCGCTAGCCAGCCGCCGACCCGGAGACTACCCCGACGACTCTTCAATGTCAACTCTGGCTCTTCAATGCCAACTGGACCACGGCCTACCAGCCCGTAAACTTTCACTCATATTGACTCCGGCCGTGAAAGCCTAAGATGCTATGTAATCTTTTTTTTAATTTTATTTTCTTATACAGCGAAGTAAGTCCTTTACAAGATTGAATAAAACTGCAACTTAGCACGCGTAGTACTTACTATTACAAACAGGAGAGCGAGGATACTCCCACTGGAGATCTCAATAATCAATAGTTATTGTATGCGAGAATGTATGGGAGAAACTTACAAAAAGTAAGATTATGAAGTCATGCATTTGTCTTCAGGGTGGTTTGAATGTATCTTTTGGGAATCTAGACTTGATTCTTCGGTGTTGGTTATAGGTTTTTCCTAGGTTGAGTATGGAAGTTGCAGGGGAGGATGGTAAGGAAAGAAAAAAACTTTTCGATTGGTGACTGATATAATCATCAACCGTGTGAAGAACAAACTCTCTGTAGAGTTGTTGTTTGACACGTACCAAGGCGCTTTGATGGCACAGAGAAGGATTTGATTTTGGAATGTTTCGGAGAGTTTTACGTACCGAAAGGGCAGCTCCTCCCCAGATCGGACATGCATAGGTAATTATAGGACTATTGGCAGTTTTGTACAGTAACAGGGCGATATCTGTTTTAAGAGCTGACTTTTTGTTTATTAACGGATACAATTTATAAAGTGCGGCCTGTGCCATGTTACAATCTCCCTTCACAAAAAATTGTACTAAGGTCCGGCACATACGTTCTGGTACACCGATGAGGTTTACCTGTGCAAGTAAACTGCGGTGTGTGTGCCAGCCGCCGCAAGCCAAACTACAAACGTAGCGACCTGTGCAGGCGAGTAGATCTGATCGTGTGTGTGAGTCACTCCGCCACGCCTGTACAGTTTTTAAGTTAGTTGTGGCTAGTTCCTTGCGAGAGAGCTTCGTTGTGGCTAGTTCTTTGCATTTACGCGTACCATAGTGTTAATTAGTGACTACGCCTACGAGAGTGCTAGTAACTTTTGTGATTACTATGTCAAGCCGAAAATGGAGTCAAGTGATAGGAGAGGTTATCGAAATATATAGTTCGGAACCTTATCTGTGGCGAGTGAAAAGTAAAGAGTACTACGACCGTAAAAAGAGAGATGCACCAAGTGAAAGACTTGTGATGAAATTAAAGGAGAAGAGTTCGAGCCCACACTTTTTACTAATTCATACAAAATGTTTGTTTCGTAGAACCCGATTGTCGTGCCATAAAACTTTGTCTTCATTCATGAAGTAGGGAATGAACTCAGTTCTGAGCTGTTGAGCAGCAGAAGTTACGTTCCCTTTGATACTGAGGAGTAACAAATGACAACAGTTCTTGGTAGACTTCTTCATTCATTCGCAAATTATTACGATAATCTGTAGGATCTGAACCTCTCTTTGTAATCTTAAATGAGTGGGGAGTCCGTCATCGAGCACCATAGTAGCGCGAACCCGTCACTCGTGTGAAGGCCTCCATTTCACCCTATGGTTTGCTATCAGCTGCTCCACTCGGAAGCGCCGCTGAGTGGCGTCTTGGAAAGGAGTCCTAAGGGCAGCTGTCTGCAGCTCTTCTGTGTGTCACAACCGCTGGCAAAGCATTGGTACAGAATAGGTACTACACGGAAAGGAAAGCTACTCAGAATCCTTGCGCCTATATGATGTCGCCTGACCTGACGAGCCTAACGATCTCGAGGAAGTTTCCTCCGCCACTATGAACTCTTTCCCCTAGGTGTTCAAACGTAAATTATTTAATAATAATACTACATTTTTGCAATTAATTTTAATAATCTTATAATTATTAATGTCGCGTTTCTATTGAGGGTTTGTGACGTGTTATGAAGTGGAGTGACATACAGAATGAGAAATAGATGAAACGACATGTACTAGTGTTGTGAGGGATGGTGCTGTGTAGATAGAAAATCACGTGTTTTGCCTTTTAAAAAACTATGTAGAATAGTCATAAACATGTAATTATTTGCTATTTTTTGGTCGCGAATTGGCCATCTACGGACCACGCGAACGTGTAATTACACCGAGGCTCAGTCATATTTTTCCTGGGAGATGTGACTTTATTGGGGGGGGGATCATTTCTATGCTGAGTCCATTTTACACCCCAGGCTTTTTAGCCCTGGAGGATGAAGTATGGAAATGATGATGATGATGATGATGAAGGATGAAATAAACACCACAAACATACAAAGACACACTACCATGTCCGAGCCAAGCTCAACCATGTCCCAGGCAGAACTCGAACCCGCGATCCTTCGGTCCGACACAGCAACGGCACTACTGCCTTAGCGATATCGGCTACCAGGATCGGCTCTTTGCTGATATTATTTTTATTTTATTTTCTCACAGCTTTCTTCTACATTTCTCAAGTAGCATACAGATATTTATATCAAAGCATAACAACTTGCCTGATAGTTACATACAATAATAAATAACAAATATCTACACCA
The DNA here is from genome assembly GCA_011170035.1 of Teleogryllus occipitalis. Lineage (NCBI taxonomy): Eukaryota > Metazoa > Arthropoda > Insecta > Orthoptera > Gryllidae > Teleogryllus > Teleogryllus occipitalis. Next base: position 46,055 of record BLKR01001403.1, read on the forward strand.
AACATATTTACAAATTGATCTTTACAAATTTAAGTATTTATTATCAAATGAAAGTTTTTATAATTTAGGATTTGGAAACCCACACTATCTCTCAGAAATCTTCTGACTAATGAGCATGTGCTCAGTATAACTGCCTTCTGAAGGTTGATAATGGTGGCCGTTTCGATGTTCAGTTTTCCTAGTGAGTGCCGTCTTCGGAATCACGTCTGTTGTGGAGAATACAATTGTAATGGTGTCCTCTTCCAAGAAGCGCCACTGTTCTTTCACAATTCGTGATAGATTCCTGTATTTCTGAATCTTGTTTCCGTATGCTATCGTGAGATTTCCAGTATCGACAACCACAACATCGATAAACCATGCTTTCTTGTTACACTTATCAGGTCTTGCACCACATCAGGTCTGTTGTGATGAATTGTTCTGTCGGTCAGTATGCTGCAGTACCAATACATTTTATATTTAATGTTTTCGAGGACATTCTGGGGACAGTATTCATAGTAGGATGTATCAAAATCTGCAATAATGCCACATTTCTCCACCAGTTTGGCATGTATTATTCGCGTTACCATGTCATGTCTATGCTATCTGTTGGCGCTAGCTTACTGCATCCTGCGGTGATGTGTTGGATGGTTTCATGATCTTGCCCACAGGCTAGGCACACATCAGAAGATATTGTGGGGTCTTTATTGATGTACTTTAATTAGTTTCTGGTTGGAATAATTTGATCGCTATGAAGAGGGTCTCAGGATATAAAATATCCCACTGTTAGCCACTTGTACGACATTGAGCCATCGACATTTGGTTTGGCCATTTCGTTGCAATATCTACCGTTTAGTGCTTTTTGTTTCCATGTTTCCAACTGTAATCTTGCATGCAGTACAAAACCAGAACTAACTCATGAATTATTTTAACCATCAATTTGGACGTTACATTCTGCATATTATAAAAAAATTTCATCATGTTATATGTTGAACACTGATATAAGCCACAAATTGTATACATGAATTTTAATATTTTTGTATTCCTTTGTTTTTGTTATGTAAAAATGTTCTGGTTATGCTAGTGTCAACCATTTGCTCAATATCTATATTGCTCTTGAAAAGGCACATGCTAAATGTGCGAAACATAGAGCCGAAAATAAATATATAAAATACAAATGACTTGATTCCTGGTATCCTTGTAAAATTGATCCTATATTATCCAAAACTACTCGAAACGAGCCATCTATACATTAGACAAGGATCAACAGGAAGAAATACAACAATTCCAACTTTATTATTATTATTATTATTATTATTATTATTATTATTATTATTATTATTATTATTATTTCAAACTTTTTGAGTTATATTTCATTAATGAATTTTCTGTTTTAATTTATGTGTATTATCTACATTTAATTGTACGAAGGTATCTGCATTTTGGGTCGATTGTCCGTCTTATGCTGGCTAGCTAACGGTGTCCCTCATGCCTGGACCAAGTTAACCCACGTTTGGGGGATAAGAGAGACATGCGGAGAGCATGACGAATTCCCTTCACCGTAACTGTCAAACTCCGCCTGGCCGAGATTTTCTCTGTCACACAGCTACAGAAACTGAAACGATTTTCATAGAAAGCTACAACTCTATTTTGGCCCCGATCGGGAATCGAACCCGGGATCGCACCACGCGCCGCAGCTAGTATGCTGCTATATATATATATATATATATATATATATATATATATATATATATGAGGGTTAGACATTATTGAGTTTTTGAAATCTATACAGAACACTACAATATATATATATATATATATATATATATATATATATATATATATATATATATATATATATTGTAGTGTTCTGCCATCAGATTTCAAAAAAACCTTTTTCGGAAACAATAAATGTCTAACACACCATATTTAGCGCCAGTGATGAATTATGAGAGGAGAACATGACATTTCCTAAGAATTCCAAGCTAACAATTTTGTAGCGTAAGGAAATGGTGTCCCATTAAATACATTCTGAAGTTGTCCCTCTTGGGCGGTTATCTTCGGCACATGTACATAAGTTCTTTATACTTTTACAGATATCCTTGAAAATGACGCTTTATTTTTAAGTGTATCATGTTGATATGACACATTATTAGAAAAAGTTACAAAACAAGGTAATGAAAGCAGAGAATTCAATAATCATTCAATTCAGGAATATTTAATGAGCGAAAAACGAAGACTTTTAATCTCTTTGTTAATAATACGTCATATTTTTTCGGTTTATAGACAATCAAAAAGAAAACTCTACAAACTACTCACTTGCAAAGTCACTCAATAATCCGAGATTTATTAGAAATTAAATTGTTCTAGTAATTATATTAGTTTCAATCGTTGCGTTTTCCATTATTATTCAGAACTTAATTTTTTAACGGATTATTCTAAATTACTTTTTCTGAATAATAATATTAATAATAGATTAATATTATTAATAGTAATAATTATAACAATAATAATTCCCCATCGGAGTGCATCAAAAGTATACACCAGAGACACTCTACTAGACAAATTACAATAAATGGTAAATAAGTATAAATTAAGTTTTTGAACTGGCCACGTTGTTGAAAACTAGGAATAAATTCACTAATGACAATATTGTTAAAAAACAACCTTAAATAAATAAATAACATTATAATAATAAGAAGAATATCTTTATTTCCATATTGCATGTCACTAAGAAGTTCTTTAACCCACTCAAAGACATTTCCGAGTTATTTTAAGTGTAGAGTGACGCGACGAAGCGATTTAAGTGCCAAAAAACAGTTCTTTGGGAAAGAGAGAAAAAGCGTTCACCAGTACAATTCTGGACTTCGCAGCAGCACCATCTGACGTCTTTTGCAAGAAAAAGGAAGTGACAAAGCACACGGTTCTTGTAGCTCTCCTTCGACGTTGGCTCTTAGAACACTTTGCAAGTAAAACATGGACATCTCGAATGTTGACACTCAGATCGCAGAGCCCCGTTCCTTTATAAGTATCAAGTTTCTCGAGTAGCCATTATTTTTTATGCAACCGACCGAATTTCAAACTTTTCTATTCTCTACAAAACACAGGGTGTTAGTAGAGAGCACTAAACTGAAATCACGAATTTGATGACCTAAAGAACAACAACGCCCGTATTTTAATATTCGACAAGCTATATTACGAATAAAACAATTTTCGCAATTGTTCTTGTTGTTCTACACAAACACGGGTAAATACATTTTGCAAGAGCTAGATTTCACCGCCCATTACGCTTAATGCGTACTTGAAAAATTTAGGAATGTTCGGATGTAAAAAGGATGTTTGTTGATTTTTTTTCGCCAGCTACGCGAGGAGGAAATGTTGTCATCTATACCACCTATCATGTTGTGCTCTGTACCAACGGTATCGGGCTGTGGCAGTTATCGATGTAGCGAAAAGTTTGAGCTTTAGAAGATCGCAGAAATAGCTTAGTCCTAGAAAATCGCAGAAAAATCGCGAAAAAAGTCGCTTAGTTAAATAAATAAACATTTACTGAACATTAAGAATAGAATTTTATTAAAGTTATTAGGAAATTGAGTTATTAAGGAAAAAAATAGTTTTGTGTAATTTTTTAGACTATGCGCAGAGACTCAGAGGCCCTGCATATTCATTCATGTCGTTTCGCGGGTAAATTAATCCTTGGACTAAGAGAGGAAGTTAGCACACCGGAGCGGCCTAGCAGCAATTCGCCTGAATCACCGTACCTCCGTGCGCCCCTCCGTGCATCAGTCGATGCGTCTGTCCATACGTCCGTCAATGCGTTCGTGCGTAACTCAAGGTTAAACCTCCTTCCCGTCCACCAAACGAGACACGAGGTGTCATTCCACGCATCGCCGTCTCCTGGCGGGGAACTGATGATTTGTTTGCTAATCCATTCTGATGTTTCTTAAAAAAAATTCTCCAGAAACGAATGTTTTTGCCCTTTTAAACAACTTTTGTGTTTACGCAACATGTGTTTTGAACGACATGCGGCACCTACAGATGTGATAAATAGCTCATTTGATTCCTCTCAATGAGGCAAATGAATTTGCATTGTTAAAAGCAGATCCTTTTAGTACATTTTGAAAAAAAGTGAATTGTTACTGGAATACCAAGAGAGTGCCCACAGGGATTCGTAATGCAGCTGTGATAGATAAATGAGGCATGTGATTCTCGGCAGCCAGGTGATAAATTCGCAGGTCGCTAAAGATTGCATCGCATGGACGCCGCAGTTTACAGAACGCGGTGCAGGCTTGGATCATTCGGAAGGAAAAGGTCTTCGTTTGGGAGCTATCGTTTTGTAGGATAATTTGGTTAAGTGTAACATGTACGATAATATTACTGGGATAATCCCTCTTTTGGGATAATTTGAGCTAGGCAGTTATATTCTAATATTCATATATAAAAATGGAACGGTATGTTATAGTATATGAACTTGTAAATGTATACAATCTATTTAATAAATCTCTTAATAACACACTATGTACTCTTCAGAACAACCCTTCCGGCTGCGTTCAGATTCAGTTCTCGAATGCGGTATTCTGAAGTGGGTAGTGGTTGTATCCGAAAAGAATATCCCACAATAGTCGAACTACCCTAATCCGAACGCATCCAGAACTCCGATTACAGATTTTTAAAAATTATTATTTAATATTCTTAATATATTCGTTTTCTAGCACTGCGCCTAAGGATGAAAAACCAGACAACGCTATTTTTAAATTTTCGTTTTATTTAGGATTGAAAAGTAGACAATATATGAAAATATGTTTAGAATAGTGAATCGTCGGCGACGCCACTTTCAACTAATAGGAAGTATCCCAACGTACTTTTACCTAGGCTCGTCGATAATATCTGTATCGTAAAGTGATATACCTCTTACTTGATTATCGCGATCACCACAAGCATTCATATTCAAATAAACCATTTCGGAATGCAATTTTCCCACAATAATAAAGTAAACGCAAAACTTTGAATAACCTCTCGTAAAATGTCTCACAATCGTAACATATTTCGAGAATAGGACAAAAAAATGGGCACCCCCTTTCATCACACAAGTACACCGTCAGGCTGGAATCCGGATCCCGCCGGAATGCAGAACCCATCACGGGCTCCTCCCTAATTAAGCCTGGGTGGGGCCACTCTGCCAGCTTCAGAGCTAGTAGATTTTCAGGCTAGCACCAGAGTGGAATTGTGCGTCACTCACAATACGCCGGGACAAATCCCTGCTCAATTACCCATGACTATTGGACACTGCCACGACGAATCCAAGAGCCCATCTCAGAACCACCCGGTCCGAGGCCTAGGAGCCTCGAGGCAATAGGACCTCAACCTGTTTTATCACTGCCTCCTTCTTGAAACTATCGACTTGAGTATCGCCGGAATTTAGGCAACCCGACAGGGAAATTCATGCGCCTTGTCAGTATTTTATACATGTATATGGGTCTGGGAGCAAGTCCCTCTGCCAATCCTGCACAAAGATCGACGGGTAGAGAAACAACTAGTGGGTTACCGGGCGAGTCTGGCAACAAGGTGACTGACCATCTGAAGCAGGCTTAGAATTTTCCCAAAAATTAATATTCCCTAATTGATCTCGCTCGATTCAGAGCCTTGCAAATATGATGTTAATCTTTTAATTGTGCGTATACTTCACTTGAAACCCCAGCGTATTTTCAAAATGTTCAAAAAACGTTTCTGTAAAATGTTTGCTTCAATAAAACGAAGCACGCTCATAAAATTCCCTAATAAACGCAGTATATACTATCTGATTCCGTTTTATATCACTCATGAAATAAATATGTTCTTACTGGTGTTTCATACCAGTTCACATCAGTGGACGATGATTGGACTGTTAGGGGCGACCTTCCTCCTATCCTTCGAAGTGGAGTGGATCCTGAAACAGGATCCTCTTCATCCAGTTTGAAAATACGGTTCTCCTCTCCTCTTCATCCAGTCCGACGTAACGCCTTTGAAACAACTGTGCCGAACGAAATCGTCTTCGACCAACATTAGTTACAGCTTCGGGTTCGAATTCAGATTCCAATAAAATTCAAGTAAAACCCCAAGAGACTCCAAAAAATGGGAAAATACAAAATTCTGAAATTTGAGAATGTAAAGAATTAATATCTTATCCCTGATAAACATCTCTCATTTCTTCTGCTTTTAAGATGATTCGTTACCACATACCTCTCGTATCGGAGCTTTTCCTATTACTTCCCTCGTTGCAAACACGGTAGATTAGTAACTGTTGGATAGGTCCACTTTCCCGTTGTATTTACAGCGACGTGCCACCAAAAAAATAAACGAGTGGCGTTCTTGTGCGAACTTCTACTGCCTTCCCCATTGACTGTCACGTAAAATGCCCTTCTGATCCACTGTACAATGCTTTTGCATCTTTATTCGGTGGAATCCAATTCCTCAGGCGTCGCATAACGTGCGTGTCGCGTAAGCTTGTATATTTAATATTTACTAGAATGTTGAATGGTCACAGTACAGATGCAACGCATGAAATACGTCTGAATGAAAGTACAGATAGATCACAATGCACTGAATCACATGGTATAACAATGGTATAAGCACAGGGAATGGGATCATGGGCAACAACTGGCATGTTTCAGGAACGAGATGAGCCTAAAGGCTACCTGTCCGTGGTGTTCGAGGAGTGCGAAGGAGCTCGTCAATGAGAATTACTCTCGGGAAGCGCTAGTTATCACGAGATACACTGGTAGGTCTCGTAGACACCGATATATGTCAGCAGGAAAGGGGAATGAGACGAAACCGAGAGTAAGCCCATATTCAACATGAGCGCTTTTCCGGCGTCTCGTCCGTTCCAGCGCACTAATATCACTCTCTTAAGATTTGATTACGTAGGCTTCCGCGACCGGAGTATGTTTCTTGGTTGTCCGGGACAAGCCGTGTCGAAGTTCATGTGGCTAACGTTTCGGCCAACATATTGTGGCCTTCCTCAGAGCGCACTGAGCAGTACGCTCTGAGGAAGGCCACAATATGTTGGCCGAAACGTTAGCCACAAGAACTTCGACGCGGCTTGTCCCGGACAACCAAGAAACACACTCTCTTAAGATTTGTTTACTGAGTTTACTCTTAGGCCATGCGTCACATGTTTCAACACCCCCCCCCTCATGTTTTCGTGCCGCAACGTTCGTAAGATAGAGCCATCGGTTCACACCGCAGAGCGGCGGCCCTGCAGAGCAAGAGGGGGGGGGGAGAATCTCACTGCAGATTGAAGAGAGTCCACACAGACGGGGCGTGGGCAGGGAACACCAATTTTCCGTCTTCGCTTAAAACTAGCTGCAACGTAATTCAATGGAATTCGCGTGTTATTGAAAGTACACACGTTCAGTCAATTTTTGATGGTAATTTTTTTATGTTTGGGGAATATATCTTCATTTGAGGTTAGGTTTGTGGTTTCAAAATGTGCATTTGATGAGTACAGTTTGTTTTGTGTAAAGTTGGCTGTTCTGGAAGAAAGTCTTCCTTTCTGTTCTTCTGCTCGCGATCTGTGTAATGCCTTCCCGGCAATTATTTTGCAGGCGTGTTTGTGAATGCGAGTATGTGTGGAAGATCTCAAGATATAGTTATTGTTGAATGTTGTTGTTGGTGGTGGTGCTGCTGCTAACAAATCATCTTCCTCAAGGAAGTAATAATCTCTACTGATTTAAGGGAGAATACAATTTCTGAAAAATGAGAAATCTTTCATTATTGCAATATATACCAGGGCGCATTTTGCAATAACAACTAATATCATGAAATGAACTGGTGTAAAACGTGTTCAAACAGTAGTGCTTGTTGCAAAGTGTTGGAGTGCGATCACCGTATTTTCAAACCCTATTTCGTTTATGTTTTGTATCAATTCTATTACCAGCAATTATTGTCTCAATGAAGAACTAATAGAACTCGATTGTTCACTGGAAATTCAAGCCAGAACCATGTGCGCGGGAGGTGAACATTCCTGACACTGACACTTCGCATAAAATTATGTAAGTTATGTAAGTACAGGGTTTTATCAAACCTATTTTTAATTAATTTACATGAATTGCAAACGTTTTATTATACTGCTCTGAATTTTGGAAATTACATTCTGATCATTCGATGGAGTTGCAATCTCCAGCTTTTTGGGGCACCAGCCGCCACTGGCTTTGTGAGTTCTCAAGTATGTAATGTGTTTCCTATTTCGTAAACGAGTTGTGTGTATGAGGGCAGGATCACTTGGTGCAAATTAGTCTTATGTAGCTTTCCTGCGGATTCTACGCCTTCTTAGGAAGCGGAGCTCGGTAATTACGTACGAATCCTGACTCAGAGGCATATCTGTGCATCTCCTGCTCTCGCAAGCAAAACCGACAACAGAGCTTATGAGCGCCGTGCATGCCACAGACGCGTGTGCTGGCGGTGGTCCCCATGTATGTCTAGGTCATTGCGCGGGTTTTAGAAATTCTTCACACGACGCAGTTAATGAATTTATGCAGGTAAAGTATATGCATATGGAATGCTGCCAATTTCCCAGAGCAATTAGTTATTCCAACAAGTGAGTTTACGTAGAGAAACATACCAAACTAAATCAAAAATGTGTTTCAAAATACAATGAAATATCTCTTAAACGGAAATAATGATTTCAACGCAAATGATCTAGGTTTGGGAAACAATCTCCAGAACTTGTTTTTCCTTTACTTTATTTAATTTTGTGTTTTGCTTTAATATTTATTTTTATTTTTACTTTCTCACATGCTACTTACGTAGTATGGAGAAAGCTTTGTAATGCAGCAGAAATAATGACAATTTTTCGACAGAAAAATCTCGGATTGTGGGGGGGGGGGTCCTGACATCGGAAAATGGATGAACCTTATCCTATTATAGTAAATTACTTCAAAGATAGAGTCTAAACCCTTCACGCTGTTTTCTTCACTTGAAACTCTCTCATCGCTCTCGCCGATCTCAAGGTCCTGTGAATATGAAAATAATATTTTGATTTTTTGAACTACTGAACATAAAACCTTAACATTTTTCAAATGTTTTCATTCAAGTCTGCAATTTTTTTATTTACAGTTTTTCTTCGAACATTACTAAGGACAAAAAATCGCCGTTTTTTGCAGCAGCATTGCATAACTTTCTCCGCACTATATATATATATATATATATATATATATATATATATATATATATATATATATATATAACTCAGTAATATATACGTATACGAGGTAATAAAGAGTGGTGCTGGTCCCGTTTTTGTCAAATCCTCTCTATTTTTGGAAATTGCAAAAAATTAACGTTGCCAAAGCACAATATTGATGATAGAATGTTTTTTTCCTTCTGAAGTTCCAAACTGTTCTGACTGAAACGGAAGTTCCTGTTCCAAACAAAATTTATTAAAGGTCATGTATTTTTTTTAAAAAAGAACAAGTCGTTTTTAAAAATCTCAAAAACACTCCAATTTTACCATTCTAGAAAAGATAACTTTGACCTTCAAATGAGCCGCTCCGCTTAGGTGAAAACCTATCTCGTCCAAAATGGCATATTTACTTTCTCGCTACGGAGTAGGGAGAAAGTTATGTAAGGCTGCGCAAAAAGACGCCAAATTTTCGGCAGAAAAACTCTTATTAAAGGGCCGAGGTAACGAAAAAGAGGATAAATCCCGATGCTACATCTCGAAAAAAAATTCCTCTAAGACGTGGTTTAGCCAGAACCCATGTTTTGTCGGTCACTGATATAGAAAAATCGAATGACGGCAAAACGTCTGTCTCTCCGTCTGTGAACAACGCTAGTGGCTAAACCGTTCAACCGATTTTCTCCAAAATTAATATTCCCCTATCGATCTGGCTGATGTCGTTGCCCCTTGAATTGAGATAGATGTTTTAATTCTAGGGGGTACTTTACTGAAGCTCTGGAGCATTTTCAAACTTTTCCAAAAAAGCCATCGTTTTTTATTATATTTTGTTGTTGGATAGTGTGAAGAACGTTTAAGAGAATTGTGCAGGTCTCCTTTTCGTTAAAAACTCTGATTTTTCGAAAATTGCAAAAATTCAAAACTTTTTCTGTCTTACTAAAACTACAATTACGAAGATAGATATTTTTTTGTCTTAATGAAATCTGTTCATTCAAGATTTTTAAACAAGATCATGTACAATCTTTCGAAAATATGAATACTTTTTGCACAATTTTGCGTTGAAGAACGGATGAGAAAGTACATGTAGTTTTAGCACCACTAGTTTTCAATTCTAGGTAAGTACGTAAATGTCTCTTGAAAGTGTATCCTTAAATACTATATGATGCCATTGCAAAATTCCTGAATATTATTTTTGTTAAAATATTTAATAGATTGCAGTGTAACACGAGAGTATTTTATTTGTTGTTCTCGAGCAGAGCGTGTGCTGCTTTTTGGAAAATGACTTTGTATAGTTTGGTTCATCAGCATATTTACTGTTGCAGGCCACTAGTTCTATCTAAAACTCCTACCATTTCTTGGGAATTTCTTTTATTCTATCATAAGTTTATAGTAATTGAACATTGATACATCATTTTAAGTTCTAGCATTATACATTCATTCGACATTGAGACAATTGTCCATCGAAAACATTACCTAACACACGTTGATTCACACTATCCCTTGTTTAGTTCATAACTGAGTAACATGAATACCGTCAGGAATGAATGAGAATAATACAAAGGCTGCATTTTAATAGATCCGCGCAAAGAATTTTTTTTATTTACACAGCGCTGAATTACCGGCAGGCGTTTGCAGGTCATGTAGATAAAAATTATTGTATAATTGTTCTAGATAAGAATTATTTTGTTATGTCATACGTTATTGTAACTGAACATTGATACATCATTATAAGTTCTAGTATTACACATTCAACTCACTCGACCTTCAAACAGTTGTGCATCGAAAACATAACCTAACACGCGTTGCTCCGTAACATCCCATGTTTACTTCATTAACGAGTTACACGAACACCGTCAGGACTGAATGAGAATAATACAAAGCCTGTATTTCAATAGAGTCGCATTCTAAAGTAACACTCAGAAATGCGTTTATTTATACAGCGCTGAATTGCCGGCAGGCGCTTGCAGGTCCGTTGCCAGCTTCTGTAGATAAAAAATATTTTATAATTTTTCTAGATAAGAATTATTTTGTTATGTCATACGTTTATTCCAACTGAACATTCATACATCATTATAAGTTCTAGTATTACACATTCAACTCACTCGACCTTCAAACAGTTGTGCATCGAAAACATAACCTAACACACGTTGCTCCGTAACATCCCATGTTTACTTCATTAACGAGTTACACGAACACCGTCAGGACTGAATGAGAATAATACAAAGCCTGTATTTCAATAGAGTCGCATTCTAAAGTAACACTCAGAAATGCGTTTATTTATACAGCGCTGAATTGCCGGCAGGCGCTTGCAGGTCCGTTGCCAGCTTCTGTAGATAAAAAATATTTTATAATTTTTCTAGATAAGAATTATTTTGTTTTGTCATACATTTATTCCAACTGAACATTCATACATCATTATAAGTTCTAGTATTACACATTCAACTCACTCGACCTTCAAACAGTTGTGCATCGAAAACATAACCTAACACACGTTGCTCCGTAACATCCCATGTTTACTTCATTAACGAGTTACACGAACACCGTCAGGACTGAATGAGAATAATACAAAGCCTGTATTTCAATAGAGTCGCATTCTAAAGTAACACTCAGAAATGCGTTTATTTATACAGCGCTGAATTGCCGGCAGGCGCTTGCAGGTCCGTTGCCAGCGCGTGGCGAACACCTCTGCTCCCCTACCTGCCCTCCGCCGACATCCGCCTCCGCCGCCGCCACCCTTTTTGCGGGCGCAGCGGGGCGTCGCCGGGGCGGCGAGGGAGTGAGAGGGCGAACCGAATCTTTTTTCGCCGTCATTCCGTAAGTGGCGCCCATTTGCTTTCTCGCAGAGGGTGCGAGCCGCCGACGCCGACACCGCGTCGGCGACATGTGTGCTCGTCGACAGATGGTCTGCCGCCGCGGCGGGGGTTGAGGGGGACGGAGGGGGGAGAGGTAAATGCAACGACCCGCAACCCACCGCATTTCTTGTCACACGTTGGATATCTGCCTGGCACTTCTTCAACTCACGACGATCAAGGCACGTCCTCGCTTATGCGTGTTTGTGTGTATACAGCTGATTATCCGACGTTGCTAGGGTATTTATCATGAACGGTAGAAAATAATGCCCAGGCTTCCTTTTTACTTTTTAAAATTTATTCGTACCTTTAGATCACAAATTAATATTGCTCCATGTCGTTGTCTATTGGGATTCTTTGAAACTTCCCGTGAGAGGCACATATTTATTTTGATACCTTTCCCTCTAATTTTATTTTTTAAAAAAAGCAATTTTTTCTAGTGCTAGATTTGGCACTCATGTCTGCAAATTACTTACTAAGCAAAAAATAATAAGTACAACTGCTTTTCAGAAAGGGACGTGATTAGAGAATAATTTAGTGTGATAACATTTGAAATATTTCTTTGCAAAATGTTATAACGTTTATAAACCTTTATTAACTGGAAATAAAAGTATACCAGAGCACATCATTTTACAATTTCTTATCCCTACTGACACATTTTCAGCCATTGATTGAAATAAAACTCCGTGAATTTTCCTCCCCTTGGTGGTGGATAATTTAGATTTTACGTTGGAATTTCTAGAGCGGTGGTTGACAACTCAATGCTCTGTGACGTCACAGAGAGGATGTCGTCAGAATGGTTGCTCATTGTTTGGTGTGGTTTCTCCGGGCAATACCAGATGAACGCCCGCGGTCTTTGCGACTTTTTTTTCTTTTCTCTTACACACCTATACCTATACTTACAGGCATTACACTATCACCCATATCGAAAGACAAATCGGGAGCTTAAAGCTTGTCCCTGCTGGGAGGATACATGTCATTTTTCTCTCGTCTCTTTCATAGCGCAAAGCTGGCTTAAAAATGGTGAAGGTCTTATTTCCGCCAAACAATATGTATTTTTGAAAATTGTAGAAGTTACAAATACGTACGTTAGTGCTATTGAAGAACCACTATTTGACCTTGTTCTCAAATTTTTCTCAAATGGAGCAACAGAAACAATCAATCAGCAAACTAAATTTCTCCAATTTTCTATACAAATAGTACTATGTAAGAAGAAAGTAACGTTGAAAAATTGAAACCTTTGCAAGAACTTCAATAGAACTGTTTTTTTCTTGATAAAGCTAATACGTTTCCCTGAAATTCCTGTGTGTGTGTGTGTGTGTGTGTGTGGTTGTGTGTGTGTGGTTGTGTGTGTGTGTTTGTGTGTGTGTGTGTGTGTGTGTGTGTGTGTGTGCGTGTGTGTGTAAGAGAGAGAACGAAAGAGAAAGTAAGAGAAAACGAGAGAGAGAGAGAGAGAGAGAGAGAGAGAGAGAGAGAGAGAGAGAGAAGGGGAATGGTAAACAGACATTATATTATACAAATTACATTATATTATATTAATTACATTATACAAATCAATAATCGGACCCTTAATGTTTTATGCATGCCCCGTTTGGTCTAATACGTCAGTTGCAACCATAAATAAACTACAAATAACACAAAATACATTTCTTCAATTATCAACACATGCTACATGATTTATATCCAACAAACAAATACGCAAGGAACTGAATATAACAAGCATCACTAAACACATAGCCCACCTCTCCAATAATTTTTACTCAAACATCAATTCTATACTAGACAATCCACTATAACCTCGCCTCAACATACCACACTCCGACTCGAATCTAAAACCGATTCTCATTTGACGCCTTCCTAAATGTATTTACAATCAATTGTTAACAGTAGGTGCTCTTTTTAGCTACCTACCCCTTGCTGCAGCTTGAGTTAGTTTTCAGATTAGGAAATAAGAATAGTTGTAAGCAAATAACACACATGAAAAATTGTAACTGAATGATGATTTCCGAATGAAAAATAAATATAATAAAAAAGTGCGTGAATTTCTATTCACCCTTGTTTTCAGGGACCCTTGGGAACCTGAGCCAACCATTTGCTTTTCCCATTTTAAATGAAAACTGTATGATAAAATATTCAGTAGTTTGCTTTTTATTTGAGTCATGACTTAACAGTTATCCAGTAATTTATGATTTCAATACACTACAGTGAAGAATATTTGACTAGAAAATATAAGACAATTCACACCTGATTCTTCATTTAATGTAACTATTTTTATTTCATTATTACAACGTGTCGAGCACAGATTGCCCCCATCAGTAAGCCATTTGTGCGTTGATTGTATTAAACCATTCACCTGAAAGAAGATAGTATTGAAAGAACAAATTATCTACTTCCCAACGACGGGAAGGATTGATTGATTAATTGTTGATGATTCTCGACGCGTCAACTACTAGAGTCATTAGTCCCGTAAGTGTAGTACATGCTTTTTTCTCGGGAGGTGGCGGTGTTCGTCTCCCGCTGGATGGCGAGATCCGGCGCAAACCTACCGCAAAGACGGGAAGGGGTTGAGCCTCAAGCAACCAACCTGAGAATGTCTCTTTGACCCGATTTACACACTTTTTTAACGAACGATTCCGCAGTGTGTGCGCACGCGCGCTTGCGCAAGTGTGGCCTTCGGAAAACCACATGCGTCACTGCGCATGCGCGCGTTTTCAAAAACCTTGAGATCTTTCGACAAAAGGAAGGTGTAAATGGGGCCTTAGTTTCCAGACAAGCCCTTTCCCCAGTTCTGTCTCCTGCCACCCGTTTCTTGACACGGCGTTAATTGCTTTGGCCGACAGGGCCAATGTCGTGGGCATTACCCGCGCACGTTTTCTTGAGCCCTCGCTTCGCCTTTTGCAAGAGGAGTGGGGAGTTTGGTTATTTTCAGAAAAGGAACTTTACAACAAATTTTTAGTTCGTTTTTCAATACAAAATAGTTTCTATTACATGGGAGCAAACATTTATCGTCATCAGATTTTGTCTACAACGCTCGTCGCTCATTTATTCTTAATTCAACTAATGTTGGCAAAGGAGGGGGGATAGGTTTTCCGGGGCTCAAGTAAACGTGCGCGTATAATACCTACTGGCCCTACTGGCCCTACTGACGGCATGTTTTCTTTTCGACCGCACGCCGCTGCCCGCTGCGCAACCCCGTGCGCCAACGGAAGAGCGCCCGGCGCGGGGGGCGGGGGCAGTATGGCAGGGCGCGTGGCGCTGCGGGGAGTCGGGAGAGTGAAATTTTAAAAAAAAAGAAAATACCCATCTCGATCAGTTTTTTGTCCAATTTCTCTGATCCATTGAGCAAATGCTGAGATGGCTCCTTGTTTTGCTTCTAGGCATAAATGTAGCTTCACTGTGCGCACGTTTTGTTGAACTCTCCTTTTGCTTGTAGTGGTGGTAGAGCTTAGGGTGAGTTACTATATTGTTAGCAATGCAGAAAAATCGAATCTGCAGTTCGTTTATTGTTGCAAATAGTAGTTATAGAAGTTATAGTAATAGTTATAGTTATAGAATAATTTCTATAACATGAGAACGAAAATATCTAGGTTTTCAAATGTTGCTAATATCGCGCTTTTTTAAGTTTCATTATTATTGTTATTATTATTATTATTATTATTATTATTATTATTATTGTTGTTGTTGTTGTTTTAACTTTCATTCATCTTTCAACTATTTAACATTAGAATGTTGGGATGGGATTCTGGTTCTCAAGAAAACGTGCGCAGATAATCTTCTCCCCCATACGCCATACATATTTTTTATTGTTTTTTGACCAAATAATTAAAATAGATGACTGGGAGTGAGGCAGCGGGGGCTGTGAAGGGTGGAGCGGTGGAGGGAAAAGGGGTGGTGTGAGAGGCGGTGCAAAGGGGTGGGCGGGTGGCGGGGAACGGGTGGTGTGAGGGGCGGTGCAAAGGGTGACCCGCGGGGGGCAGGGGAAGGGATGGTGCGAGGGGCAGTAGGAATGGGCGGCGGGGGAAGGGGGAAGGGGTGGTGTGAGAGGCGGTTCAAAGGGGTGGGCGGGTGGCGGGGAAGGGGCGGTGTGAGGGCCGGTGCTAGGGGCGGTGGGGGGCGGGGCGGGGGTCGTCGCGGTGCGGGGGCGCGGGCGATGGCGCGGGTAGTGGCGAGCGCGGCGGCATGGACGGCGGCGCAGGCAGGCGGGGGGTGGCGTGGGCGGGGCGGCGCGGGGCGACGGCGTCCGCGGTCGCGCAAGACGCTCCGAAGCGATGGCAGTGGACGGACACGCGTTGCCACCTTCGTTGCGCCATTTGACGCTGCTGGCGAAAGCGGACGACGGCCGTGTGTGAGGAGCATACATAAACAAGGACTTTTCTGTTCGACGTCCTGTGAAATGCCAAGTGTGCCACATCTGGTTAAGAAAGTGACCTTATGTGGCTGGGTGCCATCCTTTTCCCACGCCACGACAGCTTATTTCGCAATTGTATTAATGATCTCTCAATGAACTTTCATTGAGATCAGTAAGATTATCTCTGAAGAGTCTGTATTTCCGGACATCACGTCTCCGATCTGGACTCTTTTCATACAATTTTAGTAAATAATAATTATCTTCTACTGTTCATGAAGATCTCTTCAACTTATATGGGGTAGAGTAACATTTGTAGCCACTACAGTGCTTTTGACCGGGAAGTCCTAGAGTTCGAGCCCCGAGTCAATCTAACAATCCTCAACTGTGGTTGAGGAAGGTTCCTCAATGCAGGAGTAGGTTAATGTTGTAATGTCCATTCGATTGTAGACAAGTGACACGAGAAGCGGTTTTTCATTGACTTCCATTCGACGGAGGGTGGTAGGGGGTGACCAGGCGGGATGAATGATGATAAAGGACGAATGGTTATGGATGGATGAACTTGCAAAGGATTACGGATGATGTGAGAAACTAACCGCGTTTTTAAATGTCACTCAAAGACCGTGTACCATCGAAGCAGGAGCTTCTTAATAATTGTAGGGTAACTAACATTGATATCTCATCCTTTTTACCCCAGCGCTTCCATATTCAACCTTAGACATACAGCAGAACGACGTAAAAACTCACGCTTCTCTAAAGACAAATAAAAAAATGCCACCTCAAATGATTTAACCTCAATCGGATAATCACATCAATGATCACTCTCTTTAGTTCCAATTTATTTTCCCCAAAATTAAAATTATTAAAATAAACCAAAAGCATCTAACGCACTCATCTAGAGCACCCACAGTTTGGAAATAAACCAAAAGTTATGCATGTTTCTATTCACCACCCTGTAAAACATGTAGTAACTATGTTGAACAGGAAGACAAAAAAAATCTAATCGTGACGTATCTCGTCGAAATAGTCAAAGGTTAATAATGAGACCTCGTATTTCAAACAACAGAATCGCCATTATCGACCCATTTGGCCCTCTCTACTGATATATATCTACTCACCCCCTCTACTTAAAAAAAAATTTACGGCAATATCTTCATAACTGCGGCTATTCGTTGCTATTAGAATTTCGTGGTTACGACTAGAACACTAATTATATTCATGACCAGATGTTCATAGTACTTTAAATACTTGATAAATAAAAATGTTAAAGATATGTTCAGACAATCTCATCATAAAACCATTTTTATTTAATTAAAATATCAAACATCGAAATGCATTTACAGAAATATTAACTGTCTTACGAATAAAAGAAAACTTCAAATACGATAGATTCCACAACCCCTAAGTATAATCTTGGTAAGTAAATATTAAAGTTTAAAGTCTTAAGGACTTAAAGACAACAAATGATATTTATTGTCTTACATTCTAATTAAAAAATCTCGTAAATCCGCAAGGGACGCGAGAATCACAGTCCGCTCAGGCGACCTTGCCATCGCAGTCGGTCTGCGGAGGTCTATGACGAACGCTGCATGAGATCACCGGAAGTCTATCGTCGAGGTGCCATGGGAGATTTTGCATTATTTTTCCTAGGTAGAGAGCGTTTTAAATGACTCCAGACATTGTGAGCCAAACAACGAGTTACCAACTACGTTCTCAAAATACCTTCTGCACGCGGCAGCGGCGTCTACAGACCAGCCGGATTCAAATTAGCTAACCATCGTCCCTGATTCGGCTACCTTCACGTTCGTAATTTTTATTTAAACTACAAAAGTTTATAATAAAAATAATTTTTAAACACTATACTCTTGCCTTTTTCATTAGGGAGTTATATGGAAAAGTATCGATGAAAGCACTTTAAAAAATTGCCTGATTCATTTCATAATTAGGTTCTTCAGTGTCATAATCATGTTCTTAGGATGGAAGTTGTGCTGGAAAGGTAGTATCGTAATTCACAGTATTTAACAACTTTAGATGCTCTATAACCTCCCTTCCAAAACATTTATTTTCTAGAATTCTTCCAGAATCTTATAGAAAGAGACGGCTAAAAAATAACGCTAATCGATTTGTCTGGAGGAGACCAATCGAATAAGCAATTAATCATCTCCGAAGGTGCCTTAAAACTCTCAAAAAAAATATTTTTTTTTTTGATAATTCTCTTCGCAAGTTCTCAAAGTTCCAGAAAAAATGTCACTTCCCCACCAGAAAACCAAGATGCGTTGATCGTAGGACCGTATGAAATTTAACCGTTCAAACGAATGGACGAACAGGCAGGTTACCCAATTACTGTAGAATTGTAGAAGTCGTTAAATTGTCTTTTCCTTTAAACAGGACATCAACCCAACGAACGTATAGACCGCTGTCATATCATAAAATATGTGATATCTTCCACAATCTCGAGTGGGAATTGTGCTTGGAATATTCAGAAACTAATTACTTCGACACTCGTGTATGCAAATATAATTAGTTCCTATTCATGTAAATTGCAGCTGTCACCACAAAACAAGAAACAACTCTGATTGATCTATGAGATTGTCACATCATGGCACGTCAGTTTCATAAGAATTCTTCCGATGTCCAACGAGCAGTTTGCGAAAAGCAGTTTCCTCCGACGTGCGTAACCGCCATGGACGGGTTGGGGTCGGCGGGGAAAAGGAAGTGCGTCACGAAGCTTTCTTCACCAAATAGCTGCCAGCTCATTCAAAATGCTCAACTAGCCTCTCCTCGCGATACTCAGAACTCTTGTCTTCATTGTGCTCAACAGTAATTTGTTTAACTGCTGCCTTTTCTTCTTTCCGTTCAACCCGCCGATTGTTGCTTTTCCCTTTCATTTCCATTGTTTCCTTTCTTCTTTTTTCTTTCTCGCTCTCTCGTCTCCTTTTATCTTTCTTTCTCTTTTTTCTTTTTGTAATCGTCAGTACTTCGTTTTAAATCATCGGTTGATAGGTTTCAAATAGGATGTATGTGTAAGTTATTTGAACTCTAGTACAAAAGACGAGAATGAGGTTATAAACTCACGATCACAGCGGAGGCTCCTAGATTTCATACTGCGCTCAGGAACGTTAGGTCCGTCA
Source organism: Teleogryllus occipitalis (assembly GCA_011170035.1). Classification (NCBI taxonomy): domain Eukaryota; kingdom Metazoa; phylum Arthropoda; class Insecta; order Orthoptera; family Gryllidae; genus Teleogryllus; species Teleogryllus occipitalis. Next base: position 65,510 of record BLKR01001403.1, read on the forward strand.
ATCTGTCCTTTCATAGACTACTGGAGCACTCACTGAATGCACATTCACTTCTATTTTATCAGTTTTTTCCACTACTTTCGTATAGTTCAGACACACACATCGCCCTCGCCCGACTCACGGCACACACTGTCGCTGCTGGTACATCATATCGCTGGACCGCCGCTTAGTTAGCTCAGGGCATTAACTGATTTCACTGCGGTGTTTCTGATCGAGAGGTTCTATGGTTGGAGACCCTTAACTGGTAGGATTTTCGACTCAAGCTAGATAGCTAGAACGAGTTCAGCTGCTGACGGGAGGAGAATTCTAGTAGCCGACTGCTCTGATCGGAAGTTTTGCATGGTTTCTCTGATCAAAACCAGGAGAATGGCGAAGCAGTACCTTAACATGCAGGTCACGGACCGCACGCCGTCTTTCGTTCTTCCTTGTCCTATCCTCACCCCTTACACACACACTTAAACTTACATGCACTATACTAACACACATGTCGGTAGACCAGTCTGGAACTCAGAGCTTGTCTCGGATGAGGCGGTGTTCCGCTGGTGGGAGATACCTGGTAGTGGAAAACACGACTGGTAGATTGGCGCTGGATCTTGTCATCCAGTGGGAGAAAATTACCGCCACCTCCCACTTTAAAAAACATTAACTACACTTTCAGGACTAATGTTCTTAGCCGTTGCCGCACCCGGAAGCATCAATCAATCCACGACTTTCGTATAGCACACGTTACATACACACACACTCACACACGCCCACTCCGGACTCGTGACCCACACTGGCACATGGTATCGCTGGCGCAGGTGGTGCGTCGCTGTCCACTCACCTGCGCGGCGGCGTGGGCGGCGGCGGCGGCGGTCACCGCCAGCAGCAACGCGAGCGGCCCCAGCCGCAGCGGCGGCGGTGGCGGCGGCGGCACGGCCGGCATGGCAGTGGCGGCGAACACTACTGGGCGGCGCGGCCCTCATGGCTTCTGCACGGGCCTTCCGACACGGCCTTGCTTACATAATGGCGTCTTTATTAGCGGCCGTCTCCGCCCCCGCCCCCGCCCCTGCCGCCTTACATAAGCCGGTGCGTGCTGCCGCCGGAAGCGGCCGGGAGAGCTAAGGCCGGCGCCTCCGCCCGCGCCGCCGCCAACCGCCTCCAACACCCACAACGACGCCTATCAGATTCTCCAGTGAAACGACCGGGAGCGGTAGCTCAGTGTATCAACTGATGTCACTGCAGCACCTCTGACCGGGAGGTCCTAGGTTCGAGTCTTGACAGCGGCAGGATTTTCGACACTAGCTTTCCAGCTTTCCATTCAGTCGCTGTCTGGAGGAGAATTCTAGCGGCCGGCTGCTCTAATCGGTAGTTTTCTGTGGTTTCTCCGATCCACAGTACCCAAACAAACGGGTCACAGATCTGTCCTTCCTCTTCCTTGTCCTATCCTCTCCCCTTAGACACACACACTAACATGCACTACACTACCACATATTCCGGGAGACCGGTCGGGAGCTTAGAGCTTGTGCGATGCCCCGCTGGTGGGAGAGTCCTGGTTAGGGGGAAACCCCACTAGGTGACGGTAGGTCGGCACCGGATCCAGAGGGGGAAGATCACCGCCATCTCCCGAGAAAAAACATTCACTACACTAACAGGACTAATGACCAAAGCAGTTGACGCGCCCGAAAACACTTAGTAATCAATCAATCCAATGAAACGGTGACACATTTGGCTCTATAAGACGCTAGTTTTACGAGTGTCCTATAGAAACACTTGGTCACAGGCGTGTCTACGGTTATGGCAGACATGGCACATGCCATGGGCCCCACTCACACGGGGCGCTATTTAGAATAGACCCGCTAAAACAAATAACAGCAATTCTAATTTGAAATATCCTGGCAGTGGAGCAAATTCTATGCTTTCCATGGCCACCTCAGTACCTAGAGACGCCTCCACGCGATACTTGATTCGTGTCTTGTAGTCTTCAAAAATGAGGGGTTATTGACCGCCAGGAACGGGAAGTGAACTTCAAAAGTTATTATTATCATCAGACAAAACTATATTTCTGTGCGATAAAAAATTGACTGCACGATTCCTCACACGCATTTCAGAGCTCATTTTATGCTCTCGATACTATTAACGAATCTTGTGGAAAAAAAGTTAAAAAATCCGCATGGACGACGCCTTCGGACGCCAGGGAACAACACCGAAAATAACACGCGTAAGTGACATTTTCTACATACTTATTTCTTCATTTTCTCTAACGTTATTTCATTACTGAGTGTAGTGTTACTTTAAAAAGCAACGGCGTTTACATTGTTGTTAATGCAAGAATTGGTGTTGGCCATTGCCATACATACATTCAATGTTGAAAATTAGACCACATATGCATCAAAAAGTTTACTTTTAATGCTATTACTTATATTCAATTAGATTACGAATATCTAAACTTTTATGTATGATTGCCTATATTTTTATAGGCTATTGGGATAAATATAGACGACAAAAACAATATTGGGGTGAGTGGCAATAAGGTTTCTGGATCACTTCATTTTTATTTACGTATACACAGAGCAACAATGTGCTTGCACAAACATTTTCAGTCTATTTTTGAATTTTTAAAATGTATCTCTAGCTAGTTGTAGAAGGAATCGTCTCTGAGTTAGCCACATTTTCTCAGTACAGTTTCGTATGCTTTTCAGCATTTTTAGCCGTGTTCACTTTCTTGCCTTACTTCGTAAGATGAGAAAGTATTGTAGTCGTGCGCCGGAAATCGGCGATTTTTTGACACAAAAACTTATATTGCCTAACCCTGATAACGAAAACGTGGATAAATCTTCTTTGTAGTCGTAAATCACGTCCTTTGACAGGTTGAGTGACTAAGCCCCGTTTTGTCCGTGCATGATACCAAAAACTCGATTGACGGCAAAACGTATGTTCGTCTGTCCATTCGTCCTTTCGTTTGACTGGTCAGCACTAGCCCCTAAACCGTTCAGACGATCTTCTCCAAAATTGTTATTTCCTCATTGATCTTAACGAACTAGAAAACCTGCGAGTTTGAAACGGATGTATAATCCATGTCGAAACCATCACATCCTGCACCAAAAGACACCAGGGAAAGCTCAGCTTTTATCCAAGCCATCTGGCTTTCAACTTTCTAGATCAGGCTTGTCAAGGACGCCGGCAAAGTAACTAACTTTCTAGAGTTCGCACTGCGTTCACAACAACTTTAACTGGAGCGAGGTTTAAGTGGGAGTGGCGGTGCGTCACTGGATACCTGAATACATGACCATCTCTTGACGAAGTCATTTGACAGGTATTACCCCTTAAGTGATCATAATTCCCACTTCATCAACTAAAGCAAAGAAATGATATATTAAAATGAAATAAAAAATCACTCAGTTTACATAGGAGTGCAATAACCCCGTTAACTTTCTATGTTCAGCTTAGGTGCTTTAACAGACAAATATTTTTGTCTGTTAAAAATGCTGTCCGCCCGTAAGCAAGTAAGGGAGAATTGTCAACTTATAGGGTCTTGTTAAATTATCGTTGCTCTACACAACAAATAACTGAATAATTTAATGAAAAAAGTGAATAATAAATAGGAAGGGACTCCTCATTCAAACATATTCCTGCCCCATGGCAAAAATGATTTAAAAGGCAGAATTTCATTTATTTTCCATTATCACTTCTTTGGCGAATTTTGCAACCATGACTCTTGTGTGCCACGTACGTTTGACACAAAATGGAGCCGCATTTCACTAATGTCCGTTTTAGACGAGTATTCTAATTCCATTTACTTCCGTCTTCCTTTCCTTAGTGCTCCAAACATAAATTTCACACAAATCAAACGCATCCAAAATCTGCTATAATTATTATTCTTTTGTAATCTTGTAAGATCTGCACTATTTGTCTGTTGATAATTATAATGTCTGACCGTGAAAATATTAAGTCTCCTTTGATGAAACATGTGGAGTAAAACCAAAAATACTTGATATTGCAAAAACAGTGAAATATACAAGTGAAATATCTATATTAATGTATTGTTAAATTATTTTTCTTCCATTATGTATTGATGAGGATGTATGGAAACAGATGGAGGTGATCTGTTCAATTACTAAAAGATGAGAAAATAATGCATATCAATGATACGGACACGTCCAAAGGATGCCTGAAAGAAGATGGCCAAAGAAAATATTCGAAAGACCTTCATTAATAAGAAGGAGTAGAGGAAGGGCAACGCTGGAATGGAAAAAATACACATTAAAGAATCGATGAAGAATGGAAGTTGAAGACCTGGATATTGGGAAGCATTGATCTGTGAAGGTCAACAACGGCAAACGCCTGAAGGGCAAAGCGGGGAATGTCCAAGAATATCAAAAAGAATTACTTTTGAAACAAAATTTTCATTTTTTCTGGGATTTGCACTCACACTTCCTATTCTTGAGACAGCTCTCGAAGAAACTGCGATCGTCAGTAGGTTTAACTACCCCGAGCCCCGAACCCAATCTATTAATTACGTTAAAATAAACGTGCACTAATAATGTTAATAAAGTTAATCAAATCACTGCATGATTACTTTATATTTTCATTGTCTTTTCTCGGGTGAACACTTGATTCAAGATATTGGTAGCTGCACGTACGAATAATTTAGTGTAACGAATAACAGTAACCAACAGAAGTTTTGTGTACGTGTAAGTAACGTTTCCCAACTCTTTTAATTACAATGACACATCATAGTGTGAGAACTCGTGCAGAGCAGAAGTCTGTGTCGAGTGTGATGTCTTCCTTCCTTCCTTCTTTGAAACGGCACTATTATTTGGCATTCGAGCTGCCCTCATTTTCGTGCACGTATCGTCGTTTAACTTCGCGAGCTGACACCTCGCTCTGCACGGAGCTCCCGCCAGCACTCCTCCCGCCCCGCCCCATCTCGCCCCGCCGCACAGTTCCCCGCCATGTCCCCCAGGCCCCGCCCCGCCCCGCCATGCCACGCCACGCCTCAGCCCGCCACGCCCCGCCACCCCACGCCACGCCACATCCCGCCCCGCCCCACGCTACACACGCCCCGCCCCTCCCCGCCCTGCCGCAGCCCGCCATGCCACGCCAAGCAACGCCGCGCCCCGCCCCTCTCCGCCCCTTCCCGCCACGGCACTACCCTCCCCGCCCCGCCATGGCGTGCCACGCCACGCCACGCAACGCCGCGCCACAGCCCGCCGCACATCACCACAGCCTGCCACCCCACATCCCGCCCCGCCCCCACGCCACACATGCGTCGTCCCTCCCCGCCACGCCACGCCACGCCACGCCACGCAATGCCGCGCCCCTCCCCGCCTCGCCGCTCCTCGCGGCGCTGCTTTGGTCCCCGTGGGAGCGCCCCGCTTTGTTATGCTGATCGCAGCCTCCGCGCGGGTGGCGGGCCGAGACGGTGTGAGGCGGGGAGGGGGCGGGGCGGCGCCTGGGCCTGTGTCAAGGTCTCGGGCGGCGCGGCGCGGCGAGGCGCCGGCCTTTGTACTGGGGCCACGCCGCGGAACAAGTGCCGGTCCGCGCAGTGGGGCGTTGGCGAGATGATTCTTCCACGTAGCAGAAAGATTCACGTTTAGTGTAGTTTAAGAGAGCTGACTCCTACGTTGTTCACAGTCGGCGGATTGACAGATCTCACTCAAAACCTTTTCCGGGTCAGGGTATCCCAAAATGTGTATTTTGGGAGAATATCGGTACCGGTTGCTGAAGACATACACTAATGTCACTGACTGGGTCTCTGACCGGGTAGTCCTAGGATTGGAGTACCGGAAGTGGCAGCATTTTCGACACTAGGTAGATAGCTAAATCCAATTCAGCCGTTGACTGAAGGAGAATTCTAGCGGCGGCTGCTCTGATCGGTAGTTTTCATTGATTTCTCCTATCAACACAAGGCGAGTACAGAAGCAAAACCCTAACTAACGGGTCATAGACCAGGCACAATCTTTTCTTTCTCTTCCTTGTCTTATCGTCACCTCTGGCTTACAGACACTTAATCAACGCCTAATCTTGGGCAGCTGTTACATTCTTCTGGATTCATTCTTCCCCTTTACATTGCATTGCTGGATTCATTCTTCCTCTTTTAAAGTACATAAATGATTGATCATTATTGATGTGTAGCTCGTTTATTCTTTTTAGATATTTTTTCTATTTGTATATTCTATTTAGATATTTTAGCAGATTAATGATCGGCTTCATTAGTAGGTCATCTCGTTGGCTGTCTACATACTTTCTCATTCCGACTATTGAATTGTGACACATGAACTGTATGTACATCAGCTCGAGGGTGGGCGACATGATGCACTGTAAGTAGTTTTCTGTTTTTTAAATCCATGATTCGAATTTCTTGCTCAGTCCAGTCCACTAGCCCGAAACTGTACTCGGCTACAGGCACCGCCAAACTGTCTTTTGCAGATATTTTATTCCTTGAGTTCAGAGAGGCCTGCAGGACAAATATCACTCTTCTGTGATACTCCCAGCGAATTCTCTCTTTCATTGTGTCATTCGAGATGGTCTCACATTCTTCAATTGAAAGTTTACCTGGCTTAGGATCTTGAATCACAGTATGTATATAAACTTCAATGCACTTTGACGTCACTTTGCGTCTCTTTAAATTGATTTTTGCGCACTTTTCAAGGCCAAATTTCATGCATGTCATTGTTAAAATATTGACGTCTTACAGCATTCTGGAAAGAATCGCTTCATTCTTAGTAAACACTTTAAGATCAATCCATGTAAAACAAATGTGTTATTGATCTTTCATCACCGTGGAGCTTGTAACCAAAGTCTATGTGAGACAACTGTTTAGGTAGTGGGATCAAACTAATGCAAAACAGCAGAAGGTATAGCAAATCTCCTTGAAAAATTCCCTGTTAATCTGGAGACTTTTTGTTTCTACTGCTTCCTTTCCGCTGTATATTAGTAACCTGGTACTCCACCACTCATACTAGCCTTACAAAACTTAATAAGTCTAGGATGAAATCGATAACTCTAGGATGGAATCGAAGATCTTCAGAATCCAATCGTGTCGTACACTATTAAAGGCCTCCTGATAGCCAATCCAAGCCATGTATAAATTATGTTTTCGTAAGATTACTTTATTTAGTAGCAAGATTTCCTTACTTTACGACAACTTTTCTATTCAACTGGCAGCTTATGGTTCTTCTCTAGGTGTCTATATTTTTTTAGATATGTCTGCAATTATAACTTTGTACATTGTTGGAAGAGAAGTGATTGTCCTGTAGTTCCTTCCTAAAGAACTGTATCCCACTTTGGGTAGCAAATACGTGATGCCGCGAGTGAGTCATTCCGGAAGTTCCTTTGGTCCTAAAATTTTATTAACAGTCTTTGCTAGATGATAATGTAATACTGTTAATTTATTAATCGAATAATTCTGGATTTTATCAATCCCGGGGATTTCCAGTGTCCCATGTTCTTCATTGCTTCTATGAGATCCTCTTCCATGAAACTTTTTCCACTGTTTCCACAAGTTCATTGGCAGCATCAACTTCAGATTAGAGCCAAGTTGCGTTTTTGTTTCAGGATCTGCTTTCTTTCCAGATTCCTCCTCAAAATGTTTCGAAGTCATCTTTTGAAGGAGGGACAGCATTTGCCATACGATTTTAGTAGGTCAGATTGCGATAGAATCTCTTCGCGAATGTTTTAAACCGATTCTGTGCACGGAAACCTACTCCACGTTTGTGAGGTCTAAGGCGTTGAACCTGTGCTTGAATATTCTCTTTTAGCTTCTCAAATGCCATTTACCTTTTTGTATCATTTTGAATTCGGTATTTTTGTTCAACATGAAAATTATAATTTTTTCAAATTATAAAACAGACTTATACTTTATAATTTCCTTTATTCCAATAATACAAATATATTAAAAACTGAATTAAATAAATATATTTAAACATTTGGTTAACTCGTAAAATAGTTAGAAATTGCTTTCCGTATTTATGAACTAATTTTTTTTCTTTAAAAATTTATTGCGGCCTCTATTGTGTTTTAACAGTATCATCTGGGGACTTCTCTGAGGTTGTGCTGGAAGGCTGATGCCTTGCCTGCATAGCTTTAAGGAGACGGTTCAAAGATTGTCTCAGGTAACTGTTCCAATCTCTAACAGTTCGGTCCACAAACTGAAAATTTCCTTACGGCTGTTTCCTGTATACAGCGTTTTTCATAGAAAACTTGCCATTTACTTCTTAAAGTACAGTAAAAATTGCTCTATGCGGAACGTGTATAATGCGGATATCTGTTTAATGTAAACATAAATCGCGGACGTGCCAAACAAATTCTACAGTATTGCAGTGAATAACGCGGAATCTTATCTAATACGGAAAAAATACTGATATCTTTCTATTCCGCATTATAGCAAGTTTTCCAGCGTGTTTAAAACATTGTCAGTGTCCATAAACTTTGTAAAGTCCAGAAAAATGATGTACAGATCCATTTGAGCTAGCCCTGTTTAAGTAGCCAACCTCAGAAGGCGTTTTCAGCGAGTGCGATGTGCGTTTCGGTCTCAGTTGCATCGACCCCAACACCTGTGCGAGGCACGGGGGGGAGGCGCGAGCTTTGGCTGAAAAAGCGCCTGCATTAGAGCGTAATGACGCGCGTTGCGGCTACTTGCCCGCTGGGGCCGCGCAAGAAACGGCGCAGGCAAAATGGAGCGCCGCACTACGCCGCGCTGGACGCTACCGCCGCGTTAATGGCACCCAACCCCTGCTCCTCTCGAGAGACGTGTGGCAGTCATCAGCGGACCTCCCTGGTTCGCTAGCTTGTTTGATTACTGATTCCGCGCGGGTCAACTGCTAAGGTCATTAGTCCTGCTCGTTTAGTGTATGGTTTATCACGGGAGATGGCGGTGATTTTCTCCCGCTGGATGGTGAGATCCGACGCCGACCTACCGTCAGCTACCTGGGATTTCCCCAACCAGGTATCTCCCACCATCGAGCACTGCACCAACCGACACAAGCTCTAAGCTCCCGCCCGGTCTCCCAGTATGTGTGGTAGGATAGTACATGAGTGTGTATAAGGGGTATCATAGAACAAAGAATGGGAAGGAAAGATCGTGCGCGCCCCGTGGCCCGTTTGTTAGGGTACTCCTCCAGCATCTACCTGGTATTGATTGGAGAAACCACGGAAAACTGCCGATTATGTAATATATAGCAGCCGCCCTCTAGAATTCTCTAGACAGCGAAAGAACTCGACTTACCTATCAAGTAGTGTCGAAAATCCTTCCACCGCCGGGATTCAAACCTAAGACCTCCCGGTCAGAGGAACTACAGCGTCATCAATTCATACCCTGCGCAACCTTTTCCGGTGGTTCACTAGCGCTCTTACATTTCATTACGTCTGCTTTGAAACTGAAAACATATTAATTTCTTATTTTGTTATTTTACGTCCGCTATCAGAATTTACATATTGTATAGTGTTTACATATTGTCGAAATTGAGTAGACCAAATACAATAATATTTATAACAAGAAAATTTACATTTAAGTGTTGCCAAAGGTTTTGCAAGAAAGGGCTGTCAACGCTTCAGCCCATATGGAGTTGGCCTTCATCAGAACAAAACCTAAACCATCTATGTATAATGCGAATTATGTCCAATCTGCATAAATGGTTTAGTTTCTGTCCTGATAAGGCCAGAATCGCCGAAACGTTGACATCCCTTTCTTGTAATAACTTTGGCTACTTTTAATGTAAATGTTTATTTTGTAACTAAAATTATATAAAAAAGTCTGCTCAATTTGGTGAATTATACATAATATGGGAATGAAATGAATAATGGTGCTGTTGATTTTATAAAAAGTGGAAGTGTTAAAAAGCAAAACGTAGTATGTATTAAAAAGTAAAATAACTATTTGGAAATTTTAATTCATTGAGAGATGTTAACGAATGGGTGACGAAAATGCATGAAAATTGGAGAAAGAATGCAATGTGATTACTTCATCAGACATGATCGGTATGACCGAAAACAATGAAAAAAATTAAAGCAGTTTCAAATAATTAGAAATAGACAAGTAAAGCCTCTAGAGTAGCATAGAGGAAGTTTCCCGGTAATCCTTCTATTTTTTAGTTTCTTGGCACTAAAAATTAAAAAAAAAACACTACAGTAGAAATGTTCCACAAGGAAACTTCTCGGTGTAGACATTACTTTTTTCTTCGCGAAGATGGCTAAGTCACTGTCGGAGCGGCGGCAACACAGCCGCCGACACAGTCGACTGAGCGCCACCTACACAAGAAGGAGCATTCGCATCACTAGACGCGCCGACAGCACACGACTGCACTTCAAATTTGGTTCCACCGACAGTCTGCAGAGATCGTTCGAGTCTGCAGGAGCTGAAGACGAGCTGTGGATCGTCGATAACATTAACAAACCTCCACTTAACAATCCAAGGCAGTTTTTCCTAGGGCTTACTTCCAACGGAAAACCGGTCACGTTCCGATGGTACGATATTCGACCGTACATTAGATACCAACACACTTGCGGTCTCCTCCGATCTGGGGTCAGCAGAACGCGAGGCTCTCCGCGACAGCACATACATGAGAGACAAAGGGCAAACAACCATGCGCAAGATGGAACTGTAACACGTGACCCTTCGCGTCGAAGTGCTGAAGGAGAAACGCTTGGCCATCCAGGTCTGCAATCCAAGGCATATCGTCTCCTACATTATTTCAGTAGTATACATACCTTTTGCGGCTTTCACATGTAACCAATCTTTATAAACCAGGTTTATAAAGAAAGATAATTTCAGGGAGACGTGACGAATTGCACTTTGTCTTCACAAATATGAAGGTTTTGTTTAAAAAATGCATTTAAATATTCATGTCAAATGCAACCCGCAACACTCAGTCGAATTTTATTTAATCTATACCGTTAAATAACTCCTAAAAGAAGCGTTTGAGAGCCATAAAAACTAAAATTTGTCAAGAGCTTCAAAGAAACGTCCCTCATAGGGTAATCTATAGAATGAGATCATCGGGAACACATTCTATCACATTTTTGCTGGTTCGACGCTTCTCGATTCTACCCCACCAGTTCAGAACCTGTAGAATCGGCAACTGTGTGTGAAATTAAACTAATTACTTTATTATTCCACGTGATTGAATTACACGAGTGTTCCTCTACGCTGGGTAATAACATAAGTATAGTTTGTATTGACAAGGGTGTATTTTGTTATCAATTACAAGGAGACATATTGAACAGGAAGAAAAGATATTACAGGCTTCTCATGGAAATAGAAAAATAGGGAAGAGGGTTAGCTTTAAAATACGAGAGTTCTCGCACGGGTACACTAGTCAGTCTTAAGTGTCCAAAATATTGAGGAAACCCGAACAAATACCTACATTGCCAACATTGTGTGGTACCTACCTACATTGCACAAGGAAGAAGGAAGAAAATGGACGAGTGCAGAGCGGGGCTTGCAGCCGGAGAGGTTGTGCTGCTGCAATGTGCCCAATGGGCTTCGCCACGTTGCGAGCCCCGTAATGGAATTACAGGCGCTTCTTACGAGAGGCAACCGCGAGGCCACTTAAGCCCAGTTTTTATCCAGCAAAGTCCGCGGTCGCCTCTTTCATGACCGCCTTTCATGCTCGGGTCACGCGCTCAGCGTCCTGTGGCTGTTTTTGCGCGAGATTATTGCTCGCTTACTCTTTCCCGTTCAACAGAGTGGACTGTGCATCAACACCTCCATTTGCGTCGCCGCGTGTTTTCGTCCGCTCCGACCCTCTCTTGTTACTCCCTGTGAGCGTTTGCTTCATGAGCCGACAGCTCTATTGTTCTCCTCTTTGCGTAATTGCTCCCTCTCCGTCTTTTTCTCCCTCCCGAGGAGTGACTGGGCGCGTGTGGACGTAAATGTGTGAATAGCGGCGTCACGACTTTGCTTGTGAAGTAAAACTGAGCGCGAAAGAAGTGTTTTTCTGCTCCGCCAACGATTACGTCCGAGTCCATCATTCCACGGAGTGAGATCGTTAGCCATCATTTGATCTTTCGTATAACCACACCTGTTCTTCCTAAGAGATCCTTATCGACGAGGCCAGCCTCTTTGAGGTCGGGGACCAATCACGATGCGGCGCCTTCTCAAACATCGCCGCCGTACCACGTCCTCAAAAGTACGTCGGCGGCGGCAGGAGGTCGTTAGGTTTTTGTTCCGAGTTCTAATGAAATCCTCGAAGCGAGAAGGCTCGACTGCGGCAGTGAGAACATTAGGAACCATGGGGGCTGGGCGGTCCAGGCGCTATCCCACCCGTTCTGATCGATTCACTGGCAATTGACATCGTTCCTTCTTCTGTTCTTCGGTAATATCAGTACAAATTATCAGATGTGTAGAATCAAACTCAGGAAATGTTCTAGACAGTTTTGTAACAACCAGTAAACTAATATGTTAAATAAAATGATTTTAAATTTTGTTTTAGTGAGTGAAAAATGATAAGTATCATGTAAATTAACAATACTAATTCATACCCTCCAACAGTTGTCACGAACAGTAAAGTATTTTATTTTTTTTAACAATAAATTAAAACAAGTTCATTTATATACTCATTTTTATCTCCATATTGATTCTTTGACTGTAGAAAAATATTCAATGGAAATAATCAGAAGGAGAAGTAGACGGAGAAGAAGTGGGAGGATGAGTAGAAGAAGAATTAACAGAAAAAGAAAATGGTGCCGACAAAGTACAGATTTTGCATTAAGTTTTTGTTTACAAAACTACTCTGTTTCGCAAGAAACGCTCTCAAAGATGCAACGTGAGAAGAGCAAGTCTGTATATGACTCACCCTAAGGCGACTCTAAGTTCAAAACTTCAACACTCAAGAGTAATTAATAGGCTGTGGCAAATTAATGAAGAGTCGTTGGCAGCGCCATGCGACATGTGTGCGACGCTGTCCACCACTTCTTGTGGTTGCCCACCGTACGTAGGCGCTATGTGTGTGTAAGTAATCGAGTATCAGACTCCAATTTCGGCGCGCGGAGGAAAGGCCGCGAACAAATGAAGGCGCCGCCCCGCCGCAGTCCATTACCGCGCGCAAGAACCCTGGGGAACGCCCGGCCGCCGGCACTTATTTGTTTCTGGGATATAAAATTATTCTTTAAAACATCGCTAATACCACGCTGCGCGCTCGGTTTTTGTGGCGCATCGCCAACGCCGGGCTTTTTCCCATCGGGCCGCTGCCGCCGTCGACCCTCCCTCCACCGGAGGCGACCTGCACGCCCCCTCCGCCTCCCAGCGCGCATGACTGCTCTGGGTGCACGCAGGGCCGCCAAAACAACAGCCGTACTCAACATTCTACGCACATGTGTTACTTACATTATTATTACTTACATTTGATTATATAAATATATTTAGATAAGAGATACGCTCGACTCCGGGTATAGTGAATTTCTGGGGACTAACATGTTTGGTTCACTATATCCGATGTTCGCTATATCCGATGATGACAAAAATTAAATGGAATTTCTCTATAATACTTGATTTTATTAATATACAGCAAAATTCATTAATAACACGAACTGAACATTTCGGTATTTTTATTTGTACGTAAAAAATAATTTTCAATTGTTTACTTCGCACACTTCTTCATTAGATCCTTCTTCAGAGCTCGTGCTCTCTCCATGCTTGATTCTGCATGGTCCTCTGTCTCTAAGTATGATAATGCAGACGTGGCACCATTCAATGCCTCATGCACTGTTGGAACACCATCCCACTCTCCGAAGGCCCTTTCAATCCCCTAATAACATACGAGATCCAATTAATTTCCAGGACTTACGTCCTATGTTCACTATAGCCGAGCTTCAGGTTCACTATAACCGAATCTTCTTATACTTATTTGTAATGTAAGTGAAATGGGACCAATGACTGTGTTCACTATAACTGAGGGTTCACTATATCCGAGTTCACTACAACCGGAGTCGACTATGTATCCTTCGGCGCTCGACTGTTCTCCTACCGGCTTGGATGATTCAGGATAGCAATTGTCCACTTCAGCCGTTGTCTGGAGGAGAAATCCAGTGGCCGGCAACCTCTGTCTGGTAGTTTTGCATGATCTTTTTTATGTTTTCCATTTATCCGATCAACACGAGGCGAATGCCCGAGCAGTACCCTAAGAAACGGGCTACGAATCGCGTGCGATCATTTCTTCTCACAGAAAGCATTTCTTCTCACCCGCTTCATCTAACCCCACCCCTTATTTACATACACTTACATTCACATGCACTACACTACCACACATGTGGGGATACCACTTGGAGTAGAGAGCTTGTCCCGGTTGGGGTGGTCTCCGCTAGACGGAGATACCTTGTTGGGGAAACTCCCGAGTCGACTTGTAAGTCGGTACTGGATCTCCTCCATCCAGAGGCGGAAGATCTCCGCTACCTCCCGTTATAAGATAAAACACTACACTTATGAGGCTAACGACCTTTGCAGTTAACGCACCCGGAATCATTAACCAAATATATCTTTCTTTTTATTACATTAACATATTTACATAATTTATTTATTTATTTAACTGAAACCACACAACGTGTTGTGTTGTAAGTGAACATATTTACATAAGATTTAGTCCTTAGGGACACGACTGTTCACAACGGCTTTCCGCATCGACAATTCTATCAGCACGTAACATAATAAACGGGGCGATTTGAGTACCGTATATTCCCTGTATGTTTAGTGTGTGTAGAGGGGGGTCGGTTGGGGGGGGGGTCTGGGCCCCGTGTATGAATTTGAATTAATTTTGAAAATGTAATAATTTTCAATATTGAAAAAAGGAAGACGCAAATTGAATTAAGTAAATGTTCAAATTATAATAGAAATGATGGGACGCGTGGGCCAGGGGACGATGTACCGACCACTCCCTCTCCCCGCGAGCGTGCTTCTATGACGAACGGCCATTACGCGGGGGGCGGCGGCGGGCGCGACGTGATGTGTGCGTGTCGATTGTGCACGGCTAAGTGGCACTTGATTTGGGACGCCGCGCCGCTGCCGCCGTCGCCGCCGCCGCCGCCCGGCCCAGGGGACCGGGGACGCCACCCCCGCCAGGTGCAGCCGCGGCGGCGGCGGCGTTGGCGACGCTGCCTGTCATTAGGGTGCACCCACCACCGCCACCGCTGCCATCCGCCTCTGCCGCCGCCGCCGCCGCGGTGCCAATTAAGGGTCTCCGCAGTCCGAGAGGAAAATTACAAAGGAGCGCGGCCGGTGCGGTGCGCGGGCAGCGCGGGGGTGTGGGGGCGGGGGAGGGGGACGCCGCGTGTCATTGGAGGCCCCGGACCGCGAGGTGCCGCGCCAGCGCTGTGGCCGCAGCGGGCACTATGCCCGGCGCCCTCTGCCTCAGGCGCTACCAACCTTTTTCTTTGAATCGACCTCTATTGAGAGAATTGTTTGCTTCATCGAACCCCCCTCCCCCAGACACAAAATACACAGGGTCATAGTGAAAAACGCAAAGAATTGCTTTAGATATGACTTATAGAAAACATTCTATATGCCAATATTTTCGTGAATATCCCGATTTCCAAAAATTATCGGAGATGCTTTGGTGAGTAACGGATTTTCTAATATTCATTTCTGGTTTCAGAATGTTGAGCGTTTTTGTAAGACATAGTCATAAACTTTCTGCAGGACATGTTGCGGAAAATATTTTCTTGTGCGATAAAGTAACGTTTGAGTACATATTTATATTTTCTAAAAGTTTCTAAACGATGAGCAATGAATTCAAAAGAAGAGAAGTGAATTTGTAATTTATTAGTAAATGTATTGTAGATAATAATTAATTACAGAACATTTAATTTTCATCTACATTAATACTATTTTGTAATCAACAAGTTCTAGGCTATATCTATTACATCTCACAACAGTTAAATATATTCCTTATTTATAACAATAAATAAAACAATATTGATAAATAACTTTCGTGTTCAGTGAAGTCATCCGAGAGTCTCGTACTAGAGAGATGCTCCCTTGCTCTACATCGTTAGCCCAGTTGACTGAGGATTAATAAAAGCAATAAAGCTTGTCATATTTCATATTTTTTCTAACAAAGAATTTATGAATATTATGTATCTCTTCCACACAATTTTTCATTTCTTGCAGGCATTAAGTTTGTCACATTCGAATAATAGTAAAATACGTAAACAATGAAATGTAAACAAGTTTTGTGCTTGATATGTCTAGACGAAACAGAAATTCACTCAATGGAAACACTTTTTGTGTGAAAAATCGATTAAAATTATTTGTGGCTGACGAAAAAATAATTTCAACTGTTAAAGAATGAAGAAACTCCTAACGTGAACTGGTTATTTTCTTCCAAGTCGAGATACGCGACATTCGAATTATTTAAACCGCAACTAAAAGCCAAAAAATACCCGTTCTATTATGATCAATTTGTCACATTAATTTAAAGTCCCAGGCCCTCTGGAAATACGTCGCACGGATGTGCAATTACGCAAACAAAGGAAATGTATTGGAGAGCCCCTAGGCCCAAAACGCTCCAAACGACGCTGCAGCCGTCGCGGCCGCAGGTAGACAGACGGCGGCGGCGGCGCGGACGATGAAGGCCTCGATTAGGTGACGGAGGCTTCCTGGGGGGAGGGGGGAAGCCCGCCCAGGCGCCTGCGCGCTCGCCCTCCATTCACGGATTCCTGGCGCCACACACCCCCTCCCCCCCCCCACGAAAGGGTGGCGCGGACGAGCCTCCGAGAGGGTGCGTGCCCGCCGCCCCATTACCTCAGAGAGTTTCCCAGATCCTCAAATGCCTACATCCATTGACAGACTGGGAAGATGGACATCACTGATTTGCTCATGTAGGACAGATTGATTACACTGGCGTGCGTTTTATAAAAAGAAGTTATCTGAGGTTAGAAAAAAGTAAATCAAGTCTCCAGAGAAGTGCGCAATAAGCGAGCAAAAAGGGTGGCAGATGTTTTGGAAGATGGAACTGAGCTTCGGAAGAGAACGGATCGTAAGATGTGGGGAGTCGGGTTCTCCTTGAGCGGAATGATTTGATTTGATTTTTTAGCGATTCCGAGCGCGTTAACTACTAACGATATTTGTCCCGTAAGTGTAGTGCATGCTTTCCTGGGGATGTGGCTGTGATATTTCCCTGCTACATGCTGAGATCGGCGCCAATCTACCATCGGTTAGCAGGTTTTCCCCAACCAAAGATCTTCCTCCAGTGGGGCACCGCTCCAGCCGGGACAATCTCTAAGTTCCCGACCGCTCTCCCGTCATGTGTGATAGTGTGGTGCACGTTAGTGTAAGTGTGTAAGTAAGGGTGAGGATAGAACAAGAAAGAGGATAAAAAGATCGTGCGTGGTCCGTGGCCCGTTTGTTAGGGTTCTGCTCCGGCATTCGTCAGTTACTGATCTGAGAAACCACGGGAAACTGCCGATCAGAGCAGCTAGCCGCTAGACTTCTTCTCCAAACAGCGACAGAACCCGATCCATCTTTATAGCTAGTGTCCATAATCCTGCCATCGTCGGGACTCAAACTTAGGTCCTCCCGGTCAGAGGCCCGGCCAGTGACATCAGTTGATGCCTTGAGCCACCTCTCCCGATCCTGTAATGTGTGCGGAGTCGGGTTCTCCTCGAGTAGAATGCATAGTTGAATTAGAACAGTGGACAAGCAACGCTGGTAAATGCTAAGTTACTAAAGTTATGCGTAAAAGTTAAGTTAACTTTTACGAAACTAAAAACTAAAGTTATGTGTGAAAGTAGTGTTAAAATTGATGTTTAGACGCAAATGTTTTAGATGCCGTAAAAATTAATTTTGATTTTAGGAATGTGGATGTATGCTACAACGTGAAGTCTGACGTCATTCCAAGATTGAAGAATGTTAGCCGCAAGAACACGAATTTCATATTATTTGTGAGAAGATTGAGTTATGTTTATATAACAATTAAAATGTAATGTGTAACACATAGCTATGTGCAAACAATGTTTGACGAATGTTTAGGGATCATGAAACAAATCAGGACTGAAAGTTAGGAATTTACCCGCTGCCAAACGAATTAAAATATCCACAGTTCCCAGAACACATCATAGTCCACTGATAATTCCTGGAAACTCGTTATCCTACACATCGGTGAGATCATGGATCTACCTCGATCCACGAAGAATGAAGATTAATTATTAGGATGATAGCAAAGAAATAGAAAGTCTGAATAAAATAAACAATTGTAGTAGGCGGGCGTCTCACAATAGGGATGATAAAAAAGATACGCCAAATTAAACAATGAAATGTTCGTCTTTACTTTTCAATTTTTAAATTTCACTCGTTTATTTATTAAATCTACACAAGTACGTCTGGTGGATAATCATCAAACAAACCTAAAACAACCAACTGACCATTTTTTTGTATCAACAATTTTAATACGATCAGTCATGTTCTTCACTCAAACGATATGTTCATCTTCCCTGTCCATACTATTATCAATTCACAAAGATGTAATTTTAGTTTACAAAAATACAAATAATCATCCCAATTTTATCTGCATAATAATTACTCATTTTTTCAAGAAACTGTTGGATAGAACTGATTTTAATAAAAGAGGGAAAAAAATTATTTTTACAGATTTTCATTTCGAAAAAATTTGTCGAATGACCTCATTCCGTCGAAATTACAACCGACATATTATGGTATATTTTGGCCCTACCACTTACCATTTGTTTCTAAGAAAGATTATCTCATTATTTTACAAAAGTGTCGGTACCCATCTTGTCCGAATTGAAAAAGGAGCAATATATACATATTCAACTTTAGCAAATTTCCAGGAGAAGAAGAAGAATAAAAAGAAGAAGAAGCAGAAGAAGAAGATGATGATGATGATGATGATGATGATGTGTGTGTCTGTGTTTCTTGAACTGAAATAGATTAATTCAGTTGTATCTTTTCATCTCTCAAATTCCAACCCCAGCCATTTCCGGAAAAAAGGTACAGAAAGAACTTGAGTTGTATGGCATCTGAATTCGCGTATGAAACGAGGGATTCTACTAGGGCACATATTTTCCCGCATTATATGTTTTTCCTGTACTCAAGTGACCTAACTATTTTAGTTATAATCAGACTTATTTTTTACGAACCTAGCCATCCAAATGTGTAAAGGCCCATTCACAATGCAATCACAAACATAAGCATAACACATAGACATAGACATTAACACAAGCGAAGAGTTGGCGTATTCACAATGTCGAACATAAACACAGGCAAAATAAGAGTTTCTATTGGCTATGAGACGCAGCACACGAATCGACACGAATAGTTCGCCTGTCGACTTCGATACTCGATTTGAGTTAACGAACTGTGATTGGCTCATTCCTTGTCTGACATAAGCATAAGCACAGAAGCTTGAAGCTTGCAAGCTCTTAAGTTAACGTCTTACGTGTTATGCTTATGCGAACGCATTGTGAATGGGTCCACTTGTAGACGTAGTCCTAACTTTTATGTTAACGCCATGCTTATGCTTATGTTTGCATTGTGAATGGGCCTTAACTCTCTATGTGAAGTTGCGGAAGAAAACAGTATCTACAGTTCCACACTTTTATTAAGAAAGCCAGAAAATACATGGCGTTAGGGGTAACAGTAACAGCGGCTCACCATCAGATGAATTTAAAACAGAGATGTTGTTGGCATGGAACCCTATGAAACCAAGGGGGGAAACAACATGATTCCCTGAGGCGGAACCTCACCCCCCGGCTCCCGCCGCGTTCCCACAGCCAGCGAACCCTCTCGCCGCGACTACGGTCCCCAGCTAATAGGAGGCTGCAGTCACATCGACGGCGGCAACTTGGGGCGCAGGTCATGAGACTTGCGGTTACGGGCCTAATGCCCGAATCGCGCCGGACTTTATCCATTTATTTAGCTCTTGAGCGGCGACGCGCACCTCCCTCCGCGGCTCACGCGACGCGCGCCACAAAAACGCACCGCCCCGCCCACTGGCCCCGCTCCGCCACCCCCGCTCCGGCAGCCCACCCACGCAAGCCCCGCCCCGCCCCGCTCCAGCTTCGCTCCGCCAGCCCCACTCGACCAACTCCGCCCTGCCAGCCGCGCTCCGCCACCCCCGCTGCGACAGTCCACCCAGGCAAGCCCCCCGCCCCATCGGCCCTACTCAATGAACCCCGCCCAGACCGCCCCCGCTCCTTCAGCACTCGACCAACCCCCGCTCCGACACCCCCGCTCCGACACCCTCGCTCGCACTTCGCAACCCCCGCTCCCCCATCCTCGCTTCCCAATCCGAGCCTCGCAAGCCCTGCCCAACCAGCCCCTGCTCCACTAGCCCCTTCCACCCCACCAGCCCCGTTCCGACAACCCCGCCCCACATCACCACTCCTCAGCCCCGCCCTAATAACTCCGCCCTGCCAGCCGCCCTCCGCCAGTCCTGCCCCGCCAATTCTGCTCATCCAGCTTCTCCCCGTCAGCATGGTCCGGCAACCCCGCCCCGCTAGTCATGCCTCGCCAGCCCCGCTCCGCAGTTCCGCTCTGCCAGCCCCGCTCCGACAGTTCCGCTGCCAGCCCCGCTCTACCAACCCCGCTCCGCCAGCACACCTCCGCAACACTCGCTGCCAGCCCTGCCCTGCCAGCCCCGCCCAGCCACTGCTACCTCACGCTCCACCTCCTTCTTCTTTGACCCGCCCAGCCTCTCCCTGCCCTGCCGTGCCGCGCCGAGGACAGCGTGACAGCGCGACACGGCGGAATGCGGCCAGGTGCGCTCGCTGCGGCGTGTGGGCGTGGGCGAGGAGCTTCGGACGTGCGTCTCCTCGCGACTCTCGTGCTGCCTTCAGAGCAGCCGGCCTCAGTGGCAGAGCTTCAGTTCGCGTCACCCAGGGCAAAACTGATGGTATCACACACCCTATATTAAATATAAAAATATCTTTCTGTGAATAGTTTGCACATTATTTAGCAAAAATATAAGAATATTTTCACATGACATTTATTTACAATATATTAAATAAACCGACCGGAGGCGGTAGCTCAGTGCGCCAACCGATGTAATTGCAGCGCCTCTCACAGGGAGGTCCTAGGTTCGAGTCCTGATGGCGTCAGGATTTTCGACACTAGCTTTTCAGCTAGGTCGAATTCAGTAGCTGTCTGGAGGAGAATTCGAGCGGCCGGCTGCTCTAATCTGTAGTTTTCCATGGTTTCTTCCATCAACACCAGGCGAATGCCGGAGCAGTACCCTACCAAACGGGCCACCGACCGCGCGCGATCTATCTTTCCTCTTCCTTGTCCTGTCCTATCCTCTCCCCTTACACACACACTTACACTAACATGCACTACACTACCACATATTCCGGGAGACCGGTCGGGAGCTTAGCGCTTGTCTGGGCTGGGGTGGTGCCCCGTTGGTAGGAGAGTCCTGGTTAGGGGGAAACCCCACTAGCCGACGGTAGGTCGGCGCCGGATCTCGCCATCCAGAGGGGGAAGATCACCGCCTACTCCCGGAAAAAACATACACTACACTAACGGTACTAATGACCGAAGCAGTTGACGCGCCCGGAAACACGAAAAAAATCAATCAATCAATCAAAATTAAAAATCCGATTGTAATTCAAAATATTTGAAAAATGTATTTTTAAATAATATAAAAAGAAGTGAAACTAATTAAAAAATGCTTTTTTTATAAAAATATAATTTTTAAATAAATCATTAAAGTTAATACAACTATAAAATTTTATAATTTAAAATATAATTAATATTTTAAAATATAAAAGATTAATACAACTATAAAATTTTCTCTTTGGTTTCCCCCCTGAAATGATGTCACCCCGCGCGGACCGCCACCCTCTGTCCCTTCCTAACCCCTGGTCGGGCCTATCTTGTTTAGCTCGCAGGACTGGATGAACCTTATGCATTTCACATGCGCTTTTACGTTCTCGCTTCGGAGTAGAGTGAAAGCTATGCAATGCTACAGGAAAAAGCGGCGAATTTTGAACAGAAAAAATCTCTAGTTACAGAGCCCTGATATCGGAAAATCCAGATGCTAAATTTAGAAAAAAATCCTCTAACGCGTGATGTGGCCAGTTTTATGAGTTCTTGATACCGAGAAATGGAATGATCGCAATACGTCTGTCCGTCTATGAACAACGCTAGCGGCGAAACCGTTCGGGCGATTTTCTCCAAAATTGATATTCCTAAATCTATCTTGCTGATGGTGTGGCCTCTTGAATTTGAAACCGATATTTTAATTATGTGGAGAACTGTACATGAAGTCTCTGAGACATTTTCTAAATTTTGAAAAAAATGACTCTACCGTTTTTCATTAAATTTTGTTGTTGGATACTGTGAGGGACGTTTAAGAGAATGGTGTACGTAGATCTCATGTTTGCTGAAAATCCAGACTTTTCTAAAATTGCAAAAGTTCAACATTTCTCGGAGTCTTCCTACAACTAATATATTAAATATAGAGATTTTTTCCTAAATGAAATATGTTCCTTAAAGATAACTTTTAAAATGAAGTTGGACATGCACAATTTTTTCTAAAATTTGAGTACTTTCCGCATACTTTTGCGAGAAAATACGGGCGAAAAGTACTTACTGTTTAACACCCCTAGTTTATTAGATGGAGGTACTATCCACACCGGCCCATGACGTAATAGTATGTATACTAATTCGACAAAGTATGGACATCAGACATTTCTTGAAGTTCGGTTGTTAGAATCCTGATGAGCGAAGACGCATTATTCTACCTAATAATTCACTAGCTTTCACGGAGAGGTGGAATTGTAACCTACAATACAATTAAATACACGAGCTAAAACCTGGGATGTATTTCTTAATTACATTTCAGTGATTATCTTTAAACATAATTATTGGAAGTAAATATCAATCTTGACTTTTTGTAAAATAATTTTTCTCCTTTGAAGTATTAACTTAATTTTCATACACTACATACATATTGCTTTAATATACTCTTGGGCATCCTATCGAGAACCATATCTAAGATATACGGTTCATAAATATAAGTCAATTATCGCTCAAAAGAAACGAGAATATTTTGAAGTGTACCTAACAATTATTCAAGTCCACTTCACCATTTCTCCATCGCATTCCGCTCTGATGCGTAACTCCTTCATCTTCAAATGACGAAGACCACATATTACGTCTGTCGAATTATATATTTCATGGCTTCAGCATCTGCAAACCAAATGTTTATACCCACAATCATATTTTTCTTTCATCGCGCATTAAACTGCCCATCGCGCGACCAATCTGCAGCCGAGCAGCGCTTCTCTCGTGAGAGCCACGATTTCCGCTTAGCCATTACTCGAAACGTGGCCAGCATCCCGTCTCCATAATTAATATTAAGAGTTGCCATTAGGCGCGGGACGCGGCGCAGGCGCGGGTTTTTTCTCTGGAAGTTGAAATGACACGCGGGCGGCCCCTGTAATGACACCGGGCGGCGCGGGCCCGGCTCTGGGTATGGGTATGGGCCGGGCAGGGCGCGCCGCGGCCGCTCCGGGGAGGCGAGGCGGCCGTGGCGGTTGCGGCGGTGGCGGCGGCGGTGGCGGCGGTGGTGGTGGTTGCGGCCGCGGCGGCGCGGCGGTGGCGGTGGTGGTGGCGGTGAACGTGGTGGTGGCGGTGGCGGCAGCGGTGGCAGTGGGGACGGCGGGGACGGGGCGGCGGGGGCGGCGGAGGTGGGGCGGGGACGGGGATGGCGGGAACGGGGACGGCGGGAACGGGGACGGCGGGAACGGGGACGGCGGGGGTGGCGGGGCGAGGACGAGACGGCGGGGCGAGGACGGCGGCGACGGGGACGGGGATGACGGGAACGGGGAGGGCGGGGGCGGCGGGGCGAGGACGGCGGTGACGGGGACGACGGGGGCGACGGCGGCGGTGGCGGTGGCGGTGGCGGCGACGGTGGAGGTGGTTGTTGCGGCAACGGCAGTGGCGGCGGCGGCGGAGGAGGTAGTATCGACGGGTGCGGTGGCGGCGGCGGCGGCGGCTCCTCTTCGCCTCGAGAAGCGCCGGGGGCGGGCGCCTCTGCCGCCGCCGCCGCCGCTTCCTCCATTGACCGAGCGAGCCTTCCTGGACGACCCTCGCGGGCTCTCCTGTGGGAAGGTCGTCGGCTGTCCTTTCTCCCTCCTCACAGTTCTTCAGAAGAAATTAACTTAAATATCAGCCATTTTCCAGTAAATGGGCGAAATGAAATCTATTACTATGTGGCAAACATACGTGATGCTCTTACGAACTACGTATACATCGTATTCTTTAATCATAAAATCGTGTAGACATTCCAGCAATCATTTCATGTCCAATCTATTTTTCTGATTTGTTTTTGGCGCCTTTTAAGTATTAGGCAATATGCAAAGAACTGAAAAAGATTCTCATTGTTTTTCTCGAGTTTGTTGAGATAATTGAATGAAGACACAGTTACACCTCGACCACCGCACCCTTTTCTGAACAGAAATTTGTTAATTTACCAAAACATTAAGAAATAAGAATGTCCTTGTTTTGATAAATTGCAGAATTTCTGTTTAGAAAAGACTACGGTGATTGAGGTGTACCTGTGTCTTCATTCAATTATGTCAATCTACATTCAATAGAATATATAATTCAGATCTCAACAAGCAACACTCCTTCAAGGTGTTTGTAAAGCAGGAAGACCTCAGTTAGAGATATTCTCAGTATGTCAGTTATTGTTTTTAATTTAAATAAACAAGAAAAAATGTAAATTCGAGAATCACAATCAAGAGCGATTACGCGTCCACTGACTAGAAAAAGGATGACTTGTAAGGGAATATTTCTTACGTCCTATTATCACTAGATGTATTTGACCTACCTCACAAAAAAGGATTTAAGAACATTCTTCCTACAATACTAAATAAAAATATGGAATAAATTAAATACGTAATAAGCAATTTCATCAGTAATGGTGCAAGTTCGGTTGCGTGTGGAAGTGGATGTGGACCGTGTTGCGTTGGTGTGATAAACGTCAGTGAGTTTGCGGCCCCTGACGGAATCGAATTCATAGGTCAACAGGCGTCGTTTCCATAATCATTTCTACGCGAATGCTGGAGAAGTGATTTACACAATGGGCCTCGTTCCAAGCGCCTTCGTCTCTTCTCATTTGTTTGACAACAATGCAACAGTTCCAATAATTAAAAACTAGCGTGCCCATGCGAGAATTCTCGCATGTTAAACCACACCCTCTCATCCCTTAAACCTTATTTGTTCTATATGTTCCCTTGTGATTTGTAACAATACAATACACCCTTGGCAATAAAAAACTATACTTATTTAACGTTATTAATGAGCAGAAATGTACGCCCGTGTAATTCAATCGCGTAGAACGTCAACTAATTAGTTTAATTTAATACAGTTGTAGATTCTACAGGCTCTGAATAGGTGGGGTAGAATCGAGAAGCGACGAACCACCAAAAGTGTAATAGAATGTTCAAGAAGATCTCATTCTATAGATCACGGTGTGAGGAACGTTTCTTTTTCGTGAGGCCTTTGCATCAAAATTTTAGTTTTTAATGCTCTAAAACGTCTCGTTTAGGAGTTATTTAACAATTTAGATTCAAAAAGTCGACGGAGTTTTGCGGGTTGCGAGTTTTGCGGAGCATTTGATATGCATATTTAGATGCTATTTTTTAAACAAATCCCTCATACGTTTCAAGTAAAAGTGAAATGCTTTACGTCTCCGTGAAATTTTCTTTCTTTAGAAACCTCATTTATAATGATTGGTTGCGAATGAGAGCCGCAATAGTATCTATAGAACTGAAATAATATGGGACACGATCAGATTGATTATTTAGTGATTCCGGGTGCGTCAACTACTTGTTATATCCTCAGCGAGAGAAGTGTGCAGGGGAGACTAGGCCATAAGAATGACCATAAGAATGAGAAAGAAAAGATCCGTTTGTTAAGGTACAGCTCCAGCATTTGCCTGGTGTTTGCGTGAAAGTATGAGTGAAATTATTATAAAGAAGTGTTAAAGAAAGAGATGTACGTGCTGAGAAAGTTATGCAATCGTGCACCCGAAAATGGCGAATTTTCGGCAGAAAAACTTATTTTCTTATTTTTCCAGTGTAATTGCTAAATATTTGCACGTCAGTGTCAAGCTGGATGGCAGTATTGTTTAAAATAACTGAAATAAATTATCAAATTTTCATTCACTCGCGAATTTCATCAATTTGCATCAGCTGAACACAAACAACTTTGAGAATAGTTATGATAATCCTAGCTCTGGCATTAGAGGAGTCTTATAAGTTATTTTAGTAACAACTTCCCCATTTCGCGATATGCAACCATTAGCTCACCTCACGGCGTACAAATCGCGTCCTCGGATGAACCCTGCATTGTTCCTTAAAAATATTATGCCTTAAAATAACTTCAAAGACTTTTATGAAAGCGTCACTACGTTATGTTCAAATAGTTTTGGTGTGTGTTCTGCTAGCAGCCAATGGAAAATTAAAATTTCACAGTAAAGTACATTCCTTACACTACTATATTCAGCAAAGATTTGAATATTCCTGCCACAACCATAATGGGGTCACGTCATGAGAGAGAGAGAGAGAGAGAGAGAGAGAGAGAGAGAGAGAGAGAGAGAGAGAGAACTGAAAAAGCAGTGAGGGAGCTCGGGGAACTTCACCAAAAAGGTCGTCGACGGTGTCAACGGTTAGCGTATCGGATTGTTATACCCTAGTTTGCGGGTTCAAACCCGATTCATGGCGTGGAATTTTAAGGGTGAAAAAATCCTTCGTACGCCTTCCTTTGGAGGGAAGTAAAGCCAGCTGTCTCATGTTAGTAGATTTACTGCATGTAAAAGATCCTCAAACCTAAATGTAGCATCTGAGCTAAATTCAAATTGCCTGTTTCGTCACCCAAGTGATACCTTCATTGTTCCTTAGTTGGTGAAAGAAGCGTAGCGAAATTTGCGTGGTCAGATGGAAGAGCGGGACACATGGCCTGAGTTTCGCCACGTAAAATTCAAAACCCAAATATTCGAAAGGCTTCAACTATTGTTCGAATAAATTTTCTGCCTACTTGAAAGTTGGCGATGGGGTAGAGCGATGTTGTCACTGACTCGGGTGGTTTTAATCAGCATCGGCAACTCTGCAATGACATCAATCTTTTAAGCCACTGATTGGATATTGGAACCCCTCTCACCTGTTAGCGGTTATTTGGTCAAGTAGACAGAAATATTATACAAACAATACCATTACGTGACCCCACACATTAAACGAACTGCGATGCCACATGCTCTAGGTATTGGAGAAGGGAGAAAATGGGGAAATTGGGTATTGGAAAAAGGGAGAATACAGGGCACAACTTAAAAACCGTTCAGAAACTGGGTCGATTTTTTTAAGAGCCAGATTCCCGAAATTGCACACTATCCAGTCACTATCTAGCGGTTGTAAAACTGTCAGCTGCCACCTGCTTTATTGCTTGCAGAACGGATAGCGACAGTTTTTCAACCCGCACGTCGGAAGCTCGTCAAACCTCACTTGAGCGCGAATGGGTCGCTTAGAACAACATAAAACTACCTACGATTTGCTGAAAAGACTCGGAAAACGTTTTATCGCTTTCCTCGCCTTCTGTGAGTGCTCTTGCACGAGGGGCGATCACCTGGGCAGAGAGCGGTAGTGGGCGGCGGCGGCGGTTGCGGTCGGAGGGCCTCCAGCCCACGCAATTAGGACCTGCGAGTCCCACTTCTCGCGAAACGGGGAGGCCGGAAATAGGCACTTTGTCCCCGAAGCGGCGTCGCGCGGTCGCCCTCCCCACCCCCCGGCACCCCACCCACCGAAGAGGCCATCGCTCGGCGACCGCGCACTTAATGCGATTATGACGACCTCCCGCTCCACGGCTCGACAGCCGTAATGAGCGATTTCGCAAACCGTTTGACTCCTCGCCACAAATGACCCCTGCGCGACGCCTCGATTATACTTGCCGGAAAGAGACTTCGAAAACGTCTGAGGCGGTGGAAGTGATATGCCGCGCCTTTCCTTTAGAGTTTTCTTCCATCCTTACCGCCAAATATGTAGGAATGAAGATGATTTGTCATCGAATTGTTGGAATGCTGATTTGTCATCGAATTGTAGGAATGCTGATTTGTCATCGTGCAAAGTCAAAACGGAAATACAATTTTATCTAGTCAGGTTTACCGAAAACTTGATTTTTTCCACTTCTTTCATCTCATGGGAAGTCCATCTTCACTTTCTCTCACCCATTCTCTCACATTCCCTCTCTCATTCCCACCCTCTCTCTCTCTCAATCATTTCATCTCTCTCACTCATTCTCCCGCTCATTCCCTTTCATCATGTCCCTTACTCCCTCTTTCTCTCTTTCGTTCGCTCTTTCATCCTCTCCCTTACTCTCTCATTTTCTCTCTTACTTTCTTTTATACTTTCCGTCATTCTCTCTCGCTCTCTCTCTCTCTCTCTCTCTCTCTCTCTCTCTCTCTCTCTCTCTCTCTCTCTCTTTCGACTTCCGCCTATGAACAATGTCAATCACCAAACTGCCTAGGATTTTTCACCAAAATAATTATGCTTTATAAGCGTCCTAACATTTCAGTCATCGCTTGAAAATATCAAACGATATCCGATATCTCACAATCATGTGAATTATGCTAGACCATGTAGAATGAACAATATATCGGCCTTGGATCACAAAAACTTCAAAAGCTTACTGTATATATCGACAATGGAAACGTAAATTGGTATCGGATCTCCTCCAGTCAATCTTCGCATCGATTGCATTATCTCGTCTTAGATACGCATTCCGTACCCGATCTATGCATACAAAACGCCAAGAAAAGAAGTTCTTGTACAATTTATAAGAAATTATCGACACAAACCCCTATAATTGAACTGGATAGGGAATTACCCTCCACTCCTCAGACAAATATTAGTATATTAAAGACGAAGAAACATAGGAGTTCGCAGATTAGATAATTCACGCGAACGTTCTCCCGCGTAAACCGTGAAATACATCACGCTGTATTAGATAATTTACCGGTTGGAGGTAAAAATGTCCTTTTAACAAATGTCCACATGTACAAATGTAAATACTACATAAAAATCCATTTCAATAAATGCCCACGGAGCACAATGTCCAATTTATTATATGTCCATAAAGTTTATTACGAAAAGGTCCACATTACAAATATGTCCATCAATCAAGTTCTTCCTGTTGAGCTTCTGGCTGTAAATTAAGTTTTAAATTATATGATATACCACGCAGGTTGACTTTAACATTGTTATTGTTTTTGTACTCAATGTACCTCCGCACTATATTTGGCTAATTATTGACATTTCTTCTGAGGTTGTTTCTTTCATGTAGCCTTGCCAGAACGCATTCATTTTCTATTGGTCCTACGACCTCCTATAAATTTTGAGATCATTTCTACTGGTAGAGTGATAGTGGTACATATATCCATATTTTACTAATATGTACTTCTTCTTTTGAGAATTAATAACTTGATCCATTTATATACTGAATTAGCAGAGATTTTTGAACCATTCTTACTGAAAAATTTGAAACTTATAATTTGCTTCAAACGTCAATAATCCTGTACTATAGTTCAATGTAATTATCTCAATTTCTTACAGTGTGAATGCATCTTAATATCATAGAAACATTTTTGGATATTTTCATTTGTTGAACATTTTTATTGAAAATTTTGTTAGCTAACGTATCTGACTCTGGACGTTTTGAAGTGGATATTATGCAATGGACATCTCTGTAGGCGGACCTTTCTGAAACTTAACATTCTGATGTGGACATTTTTACCTGGAGCCAATTTACCTTCGTCCATTACTCAGAAGCCATGCATCCTAGGAATTGTTTCGCGTTGTATTCTACAAAATGAGACATTTTTGTACGTTATGTTACACTTTTGGAAAATTCCCGCGTAGTACGAGTTGCCAAAATGTGCAAAAGGGTTGGAAGTTGACTTTCAATGTGAGATGGACGTTTATGTAGTTTGTACATTTGTACATGAGGACATCTGTTATTGTATAGACATTTTTACCTCCAATCGACCTTTTCACTTCTGAAACAATGATTTAAATGATGTTGTGTGCTCAATGTTTTACGTTTTCTATGTTTTGAGTGAATGCAAAATTTCCATAATCCCAAATGCATAAAAGTTGAAATAGGAAATAATAACCGACGTTAAAATTGTCGTTTTATGTGTTCGAACCAAACGATCGCTGTTTGTATCACCTTCATTCGGCGTTCATTGTTCTTATTATTTTTTAAAATTTTGTTTCCTGTTAAATCTGATTTATAAATTCATAAACACGCTCACTGTGAAATTAATATTTGTTATACCCCAATGTTATGTTGGAAACCAAACATCGATGGTTTTTGGTCGATATATCGATAGTTTAATTTTGAACATCCATGTTTAGTTACATCGATGTCTTTTATCGACGCTGGAATTACCGTAATGCTGTTTTTCTGTGTTGTATATGTCGGAAAGGAGGTCTGTGTCTTATCTTTCTCAATCTTTGATCCCATGAATTTATTTTGGACCAAAGAAAACTATTCCATTAAAATGATCGTCAGCCCTTGGTTAACTCCCGATACTAAGAGCCGTTTGAACCGTAAACGAAGTCGCGGAAAAAAGTATCAAAAGGCAACTAATTCAGTTTGAAAATGTAGGTACACACTGCGAAAGAAGATATTTTTGATGATGGATTCGGATGCAGGGGCCTTTCAAATAAATTATATTTCTTCTGATGAACTGAAAGAAACTTTGCTCTGCTAATATTCGTAATCGTGTGAATTCGATGTTTTTGTGTCTGAATCTCGACAACGATTTTTTGCTTCATAAAAGTTTGTGAACATACTG
This sequence comes from Teleogryllus occipitalis, assembly GCA_011170035.1. Classification (NCBI taxonomy): domain Eukaryota; kingdom Metazoa; phylum Arthropoda; class Insecta; order Orthoptera; family Gryllidae; genus Teleogryllus; species Teleogryllus occipitalis. The sequence goes on from BLKR01001403.1 coordinate 96,292, forward strand.
TGTACTACGTAGACAAGAAAATACCATTAATTACAATTACTACTCTTAGATAGATATCATGTTGTATATACTTTTTGTCTGTGATGACACTGCCCGCAAGGTCGTCTAAACTTATACTAACAGGCTTTGGTAATGGACCCCCATTACTATGATAACGACTTTACAACGAATTACAATAATGCTTTTTCTAGCGTAGAAAATCATTTAATTATTTTCCGCAGATCTTTTGTAGGGCATCAGAATTTTGTGTGTGCAGAGTTATTATCCTCCGAAAGCAATACCACCCAGGTGTATCCACAGGTATAATAATGCCTTGGGGAACTTCTGCACCTGACCAAGACGCAACTTTGCATATACTATTCAGGAGCGCGTCTCAAAAAAACTTGTACCCTTTTCGGATTGCAAAGGCCATTGACGATATGAAAACGCACACCTAAACATAAGAACTCAAGCAGTGAGGAATCACCCTCAGCCGTTGGGTGAGACTTGCAGAAAAATGAATTTTTCACAATTCAATAGAGATTGTGTAATCATTTCCTAATTTTACATTGTTACATGTATATTGCAATAGTACGCTAGTTCTTTATTAGCGTGTTTAGCACATCGTTTTGGAAACCTACGTTGAAAGTTCTCCACCCTCTAAAGTTAATGTATCTTTAAACATTCTGAAGTGTCGAAAACGGTCAACTGCCCTCAACTTGAAGTGTGGCCTGAGGGAAATTGTCAGCAATTAGGAACAAGACAATTGACGCGATTTCACACAGCCCATCTCCTGCACTTTTTGTGGCAAAACAAAGCGCGTAGTCTGCTGAAACTCAAATTGCCTCTGTCATCTTAAACGTAATTCTAATTAGTGCGTTGATGGGATTTTGATGGCCAGGGACCAGCTCCCGTCGCGACGTGAGGGCGCTCTCAGAATGGCTGGAGCAGTTCCTGCGTGATATACCCTGAGACACAGACGAGTGCCAATAGAAATCCTCTTTTAATGAGAGGATACCAGACACCTAGCGTACTAATGCAATATACATGGAACAATGACAAATTAGAAAGTGGTTGCACAATCTGTATTGAAGACTGAAAAATTCAGTATTCTACAAGAATACACCCAATGGCTGAGGCGGATTCTTTTCTGCTTGAGTTCTTGTGTTCAGATACTCAGTGGTTCTAATTTTCTTTACAACATACACACGAAGCATATTAGCGGTGCTTCCATGAATATTCAGGTAAATTCTAAAGCCATTAAAAGGGGAAAAAATGTTTTAAAAAATTGAAGATTTTCTAATACTCAATGCACGAAAGAATAATAGGATGTCAAAACTACAAGTATTTTTTCATTTATATTTTCAGTTACTTTAATTGAATTCAGAAAGTAATTCTCGTAACTCTGATTATGATTCTAACATATAGTGTCAGCTGAATTCGAAAACGGCCTCACAATGGCCAGATATGATCCAATTATTATGTAATTTAATGATGTCACTCTACAGTAATTGAGCAAGTTGCGTCCCTCCGTCTGTCACTCACTGTTACACTCCTTCTAGCCCTCCAATCGAGCAAATACGTGCGACATATCTTGGCCTGGCGATTTTTTTAGATTCATCAAGAAGAATTTTAAAAAGTCTCAAAAACGTGTTGTTATTTTACAAACAAACTAACACATATTTTAGTTGACTTACAGAGACGATCAAGGGCTAATTCTATTCCTTTCGACAAGAAAAATAATTGGCACAGAACTTAGCCAGTTCTCTTAGAACATTCTCGGAGAATTCTTGAAAAACAAAATTTTTAATCGTTTCAGTACACTCACGAAAACAGTAGTAAACGCTGAGAATTACTATAATCTTTTTCCGACATTTACATTAATCATTTCGATTCATGATTCATTAGAATGACCATAATTATTGTTAATATTGGTATGAATTGTCGGGAAAACTTGTTGAAGGGGGAAAGCACATAAATTGCAATTTGAGGCAGTTTTAAAGCCACCTACGGAGGTGATCACATTAGATTGCTTCTGACAAGAAAAGACTGGCTCTATTTATAGCTAAACGTTTGGAAGAATTATAGAAAAAATACTTTCGGTTATTTACGTCGGTAAACTCGCACTTAGCTCCTTAGCAACGCCTCCCAACTATCTAAACAACTCATTAAGGGCGCGTTTATAGCATAGGCCGTTAAAATGCTCGAGTCAATTAAAAATATTTTAGCGGACTCTCGGGTTTAGTTATTAGCCATACTCATAAATATTTGGATAAATATGTTCCTTTTGTCCCCCATATCCCCCTTTTCCCATTTTCTCGCATTGACCCATTTGCTCCCGACCCCTATCTTATCCCATTCGTCCACTTGTCCCATTTGTCCACTTGTCCCATTTCGTCCCCTTGTCCCATTTCGTCCCCTTGTCCATTTCGTCCCCTTGTCCATTTTGTCCAGTTATTCTATTTGTCGCTTTGACCCCATTATCTAATTTGTCCTTTTTTCCCCATTTTGTCCCTTTCTTCCCCTTTTCTAATTTTGTCCATATGCTCCCTTTGTCCCATTTTGTCCTCTTGTCTTCTTCGTCCTTCTTTCCCCGTTTTATCCCACTTATCCCTAATTGTCCTTCCGGTCCTTCCGTGCACTGCGATTGTTATTTAAAAACGACACCAAGACCCAGTATTAATAATCCTAGCAACAGAACATCGAGAGTAATGACAATTCTTAACTTACGAATGTGTTAAATGTTTATTTTGAATAATTGGAATAACTAGATATAACCAAATATATTGTATGTAACACGTACTCTATTAGTCTTTAAGGACTAATTTAGAGAATATGGTACATAAATAAACATTTGGGCAACTTGAGTTCTGAAATTCTTTGGATTACTATACTGCATTTTCTACCTAACGTGCACTTTTAGAACATAACTCATTGTACCGACATTAGTTAAAACTAATATTGTATAAATAACGTTTTTTTAAGTTCATCTAGCTTTTCTTTTTCACGTACCTCTCTGTTTTTGAAGATAGACGTGCCATGCAACTTGATTGTTTTCACATTTTGTTTGTAATTTGAACCTGCAAACCACAAATAAAATATGTCAACATGAAAGTTTCCGCCGCCGGATGCGCTAGGCAAAACTGGTAAAAAATATTGTAAATTTTGCTTTTCCCTCTACTTGTTAATACTACCTAGAACACAGACCTAGTACCTAGAACATATTTTTACGACATTCATTCAATATGATTTGCCTTTGCTTTCCGGATGAAATGTATCTATGTCCTTCAGAGTACCGCCAGATCACGATTGACATAGACTGTGTCAATGTCAATTTTTATGCAATGCGCTACGGGAAAAATAAGTGTAACGAAGTTTAAACAGACACAATTCGGAAGCATTTTATTCCTCGCGGCTTTGAATATCCTCACGTACCGGAGCAACTAGTGATGGCAGCACAAACATGTAAGGTCTCGATGTCTGCAAGATGATGCTGGTTCACGATTGATATTGACTGTAACACTGTACTGGTAAGAAACGCCTAATGCAATATTTGTATTCTAGAAATGATTTTTTATCTCTCGGTAGAAGTGAAAAATTAATATAAAAATAAATATTACGTAGAAATCAGCGATGTATCTTAAAATCAAAATATATACGCACGTAGTACAATATGGATCTCTTAAATTATAAAGGCGGTTTAGATTTACATAGAAATAAAGATATGTAAATTGCCTGGTGATACACTGAAACACGTCTTCCAGAAAATAATAGTTGCGCTGCTTTTGTATTTTTTGCGGGAAATTTGAACTGTACGCTGGTACTCTTGATGGAAATATAAAACTTTTAAATCTTACAGAAAAGGTTATCAGACTCTAGAGTGTGCAGGTTTCACAGAGTACAAGACTGTAATAAAAATGTTTTTCACATAAATTGCTTTATGTAACTAAATCTGAGGACCACCTCTAATCGAGGAAACGAAATGTATTATAAATAAATAATAATGGATCAAAACTAACTCTTATTATTAAATTAAAAAAGTTTACAAATCTGACAAGTTACAAAAATGTTAACTTGAACAAATTTTTTCATCAATGAAAATTATTTGAAATTAAATGATTTTGTAATCTCATAAATTTAAAATTTCATCCAAATATTTGCACTCTAACTTTCGTTCTTGACTTGTCCATGATCATCATGGGTTGAATAATCCAATATGAGGACAGATGTATCCTAGTACATCCATTAATGTTTCAAATTATGTGGTTCATATGACGAAAAGAATTCGTCATATTCATTGAATTTACATAACACAATTTGACGAAAGTGGTAACGTCATGTTTATGTTCATGAATATGCATAACGCATATTACAACTGAACACTGATTAGAGCATGAATTGTACAAATAGATATTATATATTTTTGGTGTCAATTAGGGACTATCCATAAATTTATGTAACGAAAATTTGGAATATTTTGAATATTCCTTCTCCCCCTTCAACGCGCGTTTGAACTCCCCTCCCCTCTTAAACAATTACTTAACGCTTGTGACAACACCCCCCATTTGAAGTAAGTAAAAATATATTATATAACAGTAAAAAACATTTTATATTAATTTTATTTGTATTGTATATTACAATGCATGATAATTAAAATTAGAATTTGTTGCTGATGCTGACCGCTCCTAACAATAGGATTGAAATCAATTCTTGAGTGAAGGAAAGATGCAAAGGCCAGAGAAGTTCTGACAACAAGCCGCCGTCGCCCGACAGCACTCGCCGTCGTGGATGATGCACGGGGAAGAGAGTCTATTGAGCCAATTTAGTTGGATTCTAGAATACACTACAGATCAGTTTTCAATATTTTTCTTCGTACTCTTACAGATTCAATCAATATTATTGATCAAAAAATAGTTCTATTTATTGTAACAATTACATCATAATTTCTTCAATTTATTTACATATTTTTTAATTTAATAATTAAATTAGTTCAAAGAATTGGTCACCCCGATTGGTTCTTTGAACTAATTTAATTATTAAAATACATTGTTACTCAGTAACATGGTCACAATTTGGACAGATTTACGTTTGCGGAACATATTTTCCGATCGTGCGTCCAATAACGTGACGGGCAAGGTGACAATTATATATTTTTAATTTAATTTGTTAATATTTTAATGTTTTAGCATGTTACTGAATAAAAGGAATTATTTCAGCAAATGTTAAAAATGTTTTAAAAAAATCAAAATCAACGATACGTAACACTAAGCAAACACCACCCTTCTCCTATGTAACGCTTCCTTAAACCACCTCGCACACTCTTTAGCGCTACGTAATTTATGGTCAGGTCCTTACAAAAATTCATATTCTTTTAACATAAACTTGTTGCCAGCAACAAAACAATACAAGGCCGATTGATTGATTGATTGATTTTTTCGTGTTCCCGGGCGCGTCAACTACTTCGGTCATTAGTCCCGTTAGTGTAGTGCAAGTTTTTTCTCGGGAGATGGCGGTGATCTTCCCCCGCTGGATGGCGAGATCCGGCGCCGACCTACCGTCGGCTAGTGGGTTTCCCCCTAACCAGGACTCTCCCACCAGCGGGGCACCGCCCTAGCCGGGACAAGCTCTAAGCTCCCGACCGGTCTCCCGGAATATGTGGTAGTGTAGTGCATGTTAGTGTAAGTGCGTGTGTAAGGGGTGAGGATAGGACAAGGAAGAGGAAGGACAGATCGCGCGCGGTCCGTGGCCCGTTTGGTAGGGTATTGCTCCGGCATTCGCCTGGTGTTGATCGGAGAAACCACGGAAAACTACCGATCAGAGCAGCCGGCCGCTACAAGGCCGATTATCATAGGTAATACCACGAATGCTTTGGAAATTCTCGATAAATTTCCGACACGTGAAGAGAGGAGGGGATTTAGCTGAGAATTCCCAAAGCATGAGTGGTATTTAAGAAGACTATTCCACGAGTGAAATTATGTCCAACAGAATTCCAAAATGCTCCAAATATTGAAAATTACTGAAATCTATGCTAAAATTATAGAGGTTATGTTACAGTATATGTGCGGTTTATTGGTCATCGACATAGAGATCGACCGCCTCCTAAGATAGAAGAGCCACAGTTTATGACTGGCCATTAGGGAGAATTGGTAAGAAAAATCGGATAGAAAAACCGATAACTTTTTGAGATACCGCCGTGATTGGGGCATTTTGTATGTATAATTATACACTATCAGCGCTACTAATAAACGTGGTGTAAACTTTATTCCGTGCTTACGCCTGGAATAGCATGAGAATAGCAAAAACTTCTACCAATAAACATGGAATAACTTCAGTATGGAATAACTGCGGTGTAGTTTCCATGGCAGCCGCTAAACCACGGAGACACGTAGTTTAAGCGTTGAATAAGGAAAACAAGCGCCTTGCAATAGTCATTTGTCTCCAGCTGTTCGTGCGTGAGTTTCGTTCTTCGAAATAAGATTTCCACCATGGTTCTTTCCTTTCAGTCATTTCATATATTTCGACCTTTGCTTTTGTTCTTTTGGTACTTTCTCCTGGATATTTTGTGACCTGGCTTCTTTTGGATTTCCTGTGATTTAATTTCGACATTTGCTTTCGTTTTTTGATATTTTCTCCCGGATATTTAGTGATTTGGCTGCTTCGATTGGAACTGTGATTCCGTTTTCTGATTTTGTTGAGAGCGATGTCGCTTCGAGATATTGAAAGTGTGGAAGAAGTTGTGTTCATAGAGGAAATCTTTGATTGTGAACAACCGAGGAGGAAAAAGAAGTGTTACCGAGCACGGGTGAGCCCATTGGAAATATATTCTGATACAGAATTCCGCAGGAAATACAGATTTTCGAAAGAAGGAGTGATAAAATTAATAGACTTGTTCGGGACCCAGTTGAAATGTGATAACGGAAGGGGAGGAAAACTTTCTCCTCATCTGCAAATTTTAACTGCTCTTCGGTGCTGGGGAAGAAACGAAATTCAAGACGATTCTGCTGATTTGCATGGGATAAGTCAACAATCCGTAACTAATGTGTGCCGAAAAGTGGCACTGTGTATTGTGGAAAAGAGGCAGACGTATATTCGAATGCCTGAAACATTAGATGAAGAGGTGCAGAAAATAAACATGTTTTCTGATATTTGTGGCTTCAGAAGTGTAATCGGTTGCATTGATTGCACTCACATCCGCATCCCACATGTACCAGGCAATGAAGGGCACTGTTACATAAATAGGAAGAATTTCCCATCATTAAACGTACAAGTTGTGTGTGATGCTTCGTTAAAGGTAATGGATATTGTGGCAAGATGGTACGGGAGTGCACATGACTCCCGTATATTCAATGAATCTGCATTGAAAGTGAAATTTGAAGGTGGACATTTTCATGGTAGGCTTTTGGGAGATTCCGGGTATGCATGTACCCCGTATTTATTCACCCCAGTGTTGAGGCCTAGGTCAAGAAAAGAAGAGCGCTACAATGAAAAGCATGTGCGCACTAGGAATACAGTGGAAAGATGTTTTGGTGTGCTGAAAAGCCGATTTCGTTGCCTCCAAACAGGCTTCAGAAATTCTCTTGAAAACATCAAACTATACATTGTGGCTCTTGCAATATTGCACAATTTAGCAATAATTTTTAATGAAGAGCAATTTCTTGTGGAAGAAGAAGTGGTTGAAGAACTACAATTGCAACCAATTGAAGCTGTAGGTCGAGGAGCAGCAGTTCGGGCAGCTTTTATAGAGGACAATTTTTAGAAAAGGAAATTTATGTATTAATTTGTGAAAGGCAAGGGAAGTTAATGTAAATAAAGTTTTACCTGGTTTCTGATGATGCTAATAATAATAATAATAATGGTTTTGTTGTTAATTGCTTTGTGGTAGCAAAACCAGACTTGTTCAAATATTCATATTTCCCAGAAAATCTGGTATTTGAGTGACCTATGAAAATTTTCCATGTTAAAATACTTCCATATTGCATATTTTTAAAATGTAATTCCTAATGTGGATTAATAAGCATTTGCACCAATATTGTGAATTTGAACTTGTCTGTTTTTGGTAGCATCCGGTGGAGCATACCTCTTCAACCCCCAGGAAAAAATATCAAAGAATTAATATTGGCTAGGTTTGAAATGTGTATACGAAAATAAAAGGATATTGAGAATATAATTGCACTTTCATTTTCTCATCAGTTTCATATAAATATTTCACTTAAAAGATTTTTCTGATAAAAAATGTGAACCTGATCACCACTGTGAAAAATATTCTAAATAATCAAGTTTATTATGATTAAGAATTAACCTTGCATAAAAACTCTTTTTTACTGAAATGGCAAATTCTATTATGTTATAAAATAACGAAAACTTGAAATTCTTTACAAAGAGTGGGTTACCAATTGTTTAGATATGTAGTCAAACAGTAAAAACTGTATGTGACGTACGGGGGAGAAAATCATCTGCGCTTTCTTGAGTTTCAGAATCCCTTCCTAACTATTCAACTTTTTTCAACTTAGTATCAGAATTTTGGATTAGTGAATTGATAAAAATTTAAAAAGCTGATATGAACAGAACTATCTACTAGATTTGAACTCCAAGCCGACTTATTGTGTTGCATAATTGACTTTTGCAAGAAAGTGAGATTCTCTGTTACTTGGACTTCGTGTAGAAATTCAGATAATGAATGTTCATGGGATTTGGTCAGTGTATAATTAATTAGTTTGCATTTCTGAATCTTAATTCCATCATCAGGGCTAGTTTACAAAAAACAAGGCATGAAAACTTAAATATGAATATAAAATGCACAATAATGATATGCAAAAGAAATGTACACATCTTTCTAAATATGGAATTTTTTATTATTTAGTAAGGTGCTTTTTTATCTTGTGCATTGTGTATTCAATTGATGGCTTCATGCTGTGTGTTTTGTACACTAACCCTGATGGAATCAAAAGATTCTGAAACGTCTACAAACTAATTGTTTATATTCTGACCAAAACCGATGAACTACATCCCATATATCACAGTTGTGAATTCTACAATGGGTAGCTTGGATCAAATCTTAAAAGTAAAAAATTGTCTCGAGCACAAAAAAAAATTGTTTCTCTTCATAATGGTTTAATATTCATTTTATTTTAATTAACTTGTGTTATCAAAAGCATCCCTTTGTATCTTACCTTGGAAAATGCCACAGATATTCATGTTGACATGAGAAATCAGTTCTTACGAAAATTAAAATTCTAGATCCCATTTTCAAAGGCCATACTATAAAAAACATTCCCCTTTTAAAGTTGTTCAGCAGTCCCACATTCTCACATGAATATGTAATTAGGTTCATAAATATATATGCACTAAAATTTCGAATTGTGAAATTTACACTAGTCACAAGTTAAAATCCACTTCAATCATTGGCCAGCTGTGCATCCCCCCCAAAAAAAGATACAAAAGGTATCATACAAATCTTCTAAGCTTGTTATAGGCCACTTTAGTCTTTGCTTAACATGTTAAATCAGGACTAATCAGAGAGATCAGAGAATTTCATATACCATCTAGATCAAATTTTTTGAAGATTAAGAAACAATTCAATTATTTTGCTCATTGGTTAAATTTTTACTTCCAATAAACGCGTAATGGTAGGAAAAGCTCTCAATTTAGAATTTTAAATATAATTTTACTACTTTCCTACAGAAAAATTATTAAATTTGTTACTTAAAAATATTATAAATGATTAAATAACATTTTAAAAACTACTTTACCAAAACTGTACAATGTCTATTGGTAAACCAAAAATAAACATTACTTCAGTATAACCTACATAACTAATTTTTTCTTTCTCCTGCAAATTTTTCTCCTCTTTTATTTACTTGCAAATTTTACTGTACTTCAGATGAAATCTGGCCTTCTGAATGTTACACTTTTAATTACTCTTCACTTGCGACAATATTTTCAATTAACATAATTCACTGAATCATTGGTTCACAAGGGCTGAAATGGAAAAAGATAATACAATTTTGGAAAAAAAAATTATTTTCTTTTATTTTTTCAACTCCTTCAACAAAATCTCTTCCTGCAAAGACAACAATCTCATTATTTGTTCGTGTTGTTCTTTTGCCCACTGCACCCGTAAATTGTGCTCTCTTTCCAACCTCGCGTTTTCTTCCTTCCTGTAGAACTCCATACTCTCAAATGATTTTTTTTGAAGTTGAAGTCCTCCCCTATTGTCTGCCCTCTTCTAAATCTGGGAGTAGCAGATGCAGAAATAGGAGACGGAAGAGGAGGAGCAGGAGCAGCAGCAGCAGCAGGAGCAGCAGCAGGAGCAGCAGTTGCAGGGGGCATGGCAATATCACAGCCAGCACCAGCAGGCACAGTCGCAGAAATTGTTGCAACACACACGGCAGAGGATGCATCACTAACACTTTCATTTTCAACACCGCTAGCAGCAACAGAAGTCCCTGAAGTGCTGGCAACCACAGCATCGCTCCGTCCCAGAGCAAATGCATTTAAGTCAACAGTCTCCACTTGAGACTAGCAGCACTGCACCACTACAAAATTGTCTGAATCAAACGGATTTTGTGGATACAAAAATCCTGCAGGATCCATTCTCATCATTTCCAGAGTGTCCTGGGAAGGACTTTTTGGTTTTGGTCCCCCACCGGTCATTCTGCTCTGCCTATTATACTCCCCCATTTCTTTCTTTGATTTATTTTTCATGGTTTTCCACTGGTTATATATTTGTTTTACATCCCTCGGCCGAAAATTCAAATTATTGAATTTATCTGTTATTTCTTTCCACGCCTGCGATTTCTTTTTATTGACAACGTGGTCATTATTTTTACAATTCATCACAGGCAGGTATTGCCTCATAACTTCCTTTAGTACTTCCTGGAAAGAAAATGAAAACAGGTGAAATTAGCACATTCAAATATCACAATTGCATAACACAATGCAAAAATATTTATCAAAAAAATCTTTCTTACCTTCTCTTCACTTTCCCAGTTCACGCTTCTCACACGCTTTTCAGCCATCGTTGCGGTAATCTTAACTAAAAACTGCACGAACAAAACTGAACAATCTTAACGAACTGCACCTCACAAACACGGAAACGGAATTGATCGTTCGTGGTCGGCGAGTGTTGCTCGCTACTTCCCCACAGCAGAGAATAAAGAAAAATTGCCACAGATGCTACAAGAAGCAACGTTGCCAAGCGTTGTTTCCGCTTTAGAAAAGGTGTAGTTATTCCATGATTTAGGCCGCATTATTAGTACAAATTTATTCCGTCCGTACACCGAGCTTAAGCTAGAACTAACTACTCCCAGAATAAACGTGGTATATCCAAGTTACACCACGCTTTTATTAGTAGCGCTGTATTGGTTTCAAATTCACGAGTGGAATAGTCAATACAAGTAAAGGCACACAGAGAGGAAATTGTACAAAGACCATTGGCCGGATAACCGTGCCTATTGGCGCTACGTTACCCGGCCTTTTTTTTTATTGAAGGTCGCATCAACATCTAGGTCATTAGCGACGTGGAGTTAACGTAGTGGTAACTCTGAAGATGAAGCGATGTGGTGATGATAACCGGTGAAAGGACGAACACAAGTACAACCATGCCCGAGGCCGGACCATGCCGAACACGCGATCCTTTAGTTCGAGATCGCTACGACACTACTGCCTTAGCGATCTCGGCCATCGGATCGGCCCCGGCCTATTTCGTCTCAAGAGCTGACTAGCTGTTTCGGTGAATCGACGCGGAGCATTAACTTGAGGGCCCGGCGCGGCACGGCGTTTCGGAGAGCGAAGCGTAGCTGAACCCACGCTAGGCGAGGCGAGGAGGCACGGGGCGGGGCAGCGCTGCGTGGCCGCCCATTCACAGAAGGTGCCTCCGCCGCCGCCGCCGTTTAAGTGGGCGGGTGCCGACTAATGGGCCCCTCTGAATAACCGGCCCGTCGCTTCGGCGCCACTTAACGAGTGAGGCATCGCGTCGGTGCGGTCTCTACAGCCTCCTTCGCAGGCGCCACAGCCACTCTGCACGTGCCTTTTCACACGCGACGAGGTGTCGTTTGGTGACAGTTTTCTTCTTGCGGCGCTGCAGTTCATACTCTGGCTTGAGCAGAGTTTTACCTAACAAACCCCCTTGGGCCCACCAGAAAAGTTTAAAATACCACACCCCATGGGGTGAGGTCCTTGTAGCCCGACAGATAGCGTTCCAAGAACATCTGTTATTGAGCCATGTCCCCTAAATCTGCGATCTCTCAAGCCCTTGGTCTGCTAGTGACACTTTTCAGCTTTCCTTGAAGTACATTCAGACCTAAAAATTAACTCTTTCTCGAACTTTTCTGACCTCAACCAATTTCGTAATTCCTTTGAAATTCCTAAGGATGACATAAGCGAACTCGTGGTATTGCCGGAAACCAGGTGACAGGGAATTGGTCGTAGTGGGAAAAAGAAACAGCCAATTGCCCAACCCTCAGGGATGCGGTGACGAAGCAAGCATTGCGCTCGATCTGTGGCCCGTTGCTTCAATCATTACTCTGCATTCGCCAAAAACTGATAAGAGGAAGAAGAAATAATAAAAATCATATCCGTCAACTTAATATATTTATTTAGATAGCCGTCTACCGACGGCTTTGCCGTCATCAGTCACGCTGCTTTCGGCAAAAGTCGGAAGACTGTGGCTATCTAAATAAATATATTAAGCAGACGGAGATAACTTCTTTTATTTCTTCATGTAGTAACGTCAACAACACCGCATCAGAATTCCCACGATTGATGAGAGGAAATCATGGTATCGACCAAACAGAGTAAGTGGTCCCTGTAATTCTCTACCCCGCTACTTAGCAAGTGTCGAAGGTTTGCCACTGTCGGAAATCGAATGTAGAATCCCCCAGTCTTCGGTAACCGGTCCCCACCGCTTGCAAATGCAAGCGCAGCCTCTTCTATTGTAATCTGCATTGCATTTAGCTTGATTCTTCTTCAGCATCCTCCGTCATCGGCTTCTTCGCGTGGTCTTCTCACCATCTTCGTGGTTTCTCCCGGTGTAACTCGGTGTATTATTGTTCGAGGATTATCCGCTAAGGCTGTTTTCCATTATTCCATCTCGTCGCCCCGGCCGCATCGGCCTGATCTCGAGAGCGTTCTTCAAGTCGCCCTAGTCACTCTGCTCGAGCCCTTTTACAATGCGTGGCGTCATTCTTTGGCAATTCTCTTCTGATGGCGCCATGTGCATTCGAAGCCCTGGTGTGACATTCAGATTATCACAGTGCTGACGGAGACTTTCTGCATTAGATTGTCTCATGTAAATGGATTGTTCCCTGATCACTCAAGCAATATGCAGGCGGCAACTTGCTGAATATCTTTAATTTGCCAATTAATTGCTGCTAACAAACTTTCCTGGTAGGCATTACGAAGAATGATGATTGAGGCGAGCAAACTAACTTCCCTTTGTCGACGACAAATTCGAGTTGGATTAAAATTTCGAATTCAGAATCGGAATCAGAATACAGGTTGTGAGGATATTCAAGATCTTCCTTAGTTGATCCTTACTTTATCCATTTTGCACGCTTAAACAGAACAGTTTTAGTTGGTGATGTGTTTGATTTTCATGATGTGCGTGTGATTTATGTAGAATTTTGGATGCAGATTGAATGGATTCGCTCTCATACAATTTCGATTTTATGCAAAACATATTGAATTGAATTGAATGTGCCTTATTTTACGTGGCGAGACTCAGGCCATGAGGCCTGCTCTTCCGCCTGACCACGCAAATTCCGCTACGCTCCTTTCACCAACCATGGGAGAAAGAAGGTATTACTTGGGCGACGAAACAGGCGATTTGAATTTAGCTCAGAGGCGTCATTTAGGCTTGAGGATCTTTTACATGCAGTAAATCTACTAACATGGGACAGCCGGCTTTACTTTCCCTCCGAAGGAAGGCGTACGAAGGATTTTTTCGCCCTTAAAAATCCACGGCTTCGATCGGGTTCGAACCCGCAAACTTGGGCATAACGTATGGGGAAAAGTAGATTCAGTTTATGTAGAAATAACAGATTGTAAATTCGCAGTGAAAGGCAAGGTTAACTGTGAACAGTGTCTCTATTTAAAGGTTTCCTTCGTGCTGGAATCTCGTTTTCAGGGAGAGAGGAAGATATTTTTGTAACAGGAGTACTCTTATTCAGTTGTTCATGTCTTCTGACTCCAGATGTGGAGTACATATGTGAATCAGTAATAGTGATCATACATTTTTAATTAGTACTTTTTTAAATTTGTCTTCAATATAAAAAACTAAGCTAATTTATAATAAATTTCTGTTGTTCTATATTCTGCTGTACAACCTATTTTGAATTTCGTTGGTAGCTTAATGTTTGGCACAAAAATATTGTCTGCAGCGAAAGGGAAAATAATAACGCCTCACGTGAATTACTAATTTTAACAAGTGAAATTAGAACATTGAACCGCAGATAACGTTTAATGGTAAAGTTCAAGAATAAGAAAATGTATAGAAAGCGAAGTAAACGTGGTGGTCAGAAAGAGAATGCCCTGCGTTTGGTCGTAACACTGAACGGTAACTCGGTTTACTGGCTTATTTCAGGCAATTAGAGTATTTTATCTACCTCTGGTTACAACGGGAACGAAACGCAACAGTTTTCCTGGAACTTTTCATCCTGGCTATAAACCTGTAAGTGCTCTTGCCGTTTGCCAATAACTTAGCTGTTCGTTCCGCGCGTCTACCTTCGGGAAGAGCTTCGCCCTGAACACGGAACAGTTAGTGGGCGGCGAGGGAGGCGGAAACGCGAGCGCTTCGGCAAATAGGAAAAGCGCGAGGCCTTTGCAGGCGGCGGGGGTGGCAGGGAGTGACGGAGGCGGGGAGCAGAGAAGTTATGTTGGGGCGGGAACGAGAGTGGGAAAAGGTTGGCGAGGGAGGCAGGGAGCAAGGGGGTGGGCTGGGAAAGGGGTGGCGAGGGCAGGAGAGAGCAAAAGGGGCGGGGGTGGAAAGAGGTGGCGAGGGCGGGAGGGAGCAAGGGGGCGGGGCGGGAAAGGGGTGGCGAGGGCAGGAGGAGCAAAAGGGGCGGGGTTGGAAAGAGGTGGCGAGGGCGGGAGGGAGCAAGGGGGCGGGGCGGGAAAGGGGTGGCGAGGGCAGGAGGGAGCAAAAGGGGTGGGGGTGGAAAGAGGTGGCGAGAGCGGGAGGGAGCAAGGGGGCGGAGCGGGAAAGGGGTGGCGAGGGCGGCAGGGAGAAAGGGGGCGGGGCGGAAAACGGATGGCGAGGTCGGGAGCGGTCAAGGAGGAGGGGCAGAAGCTGGGAATGGAGATGGGACATGAGCGGGCAAGAGGGGAGAGGCGAGAGGAAAGGTGGCGGGGCGGTAAGGGGCGATATGGAGGGTGAGGCGGGATGGGGGCGGTGGCCAAGATGGGGCGGCGGCGAGAATGGTGCTGGGGATGGATGTAGTAGCAGGGAAGGGGGCAGGGCGGTAACAGGAGTAATGGAGAGGATGAGGCGGGGGAGGAGTCAGGAGCAGGATTGGGAGCGGTGGCGAGGATTGTGGTGGGGTTGGCAGCGGGGAAGAGGTGAGGGAGCGCGAAGGTGGTGGGGACGTGACGTGGCGGGAACGAGAGGAGGTGAGGTCGGGGCAGAGGCGTCATCAGAAGATAATTGCCAAAGAATGACCCACGCACTGTATGAAAGGTCGCGTGTGGAGTGCCTGGCATCTGCAAGGAGGAGGGACAGAAACTGGGAATGGAGATGGGACATGAGCGGGCAAGAGGGGCGAGGCGAGAGGAAAGGTGGCGGGGCGGTAAGAGGCGATATGGAGGGAATTGGACCGGATCGAGATTGGACCGGTGCGACCGGGGCAGGGAGATGAAAACAATGGCGGGTGAACCTTGAGCAATAGTGAGAGGTGTTCTGAGATGACCACATAAAGAAGAAGCCGATGGCGAAGGAAGTTGAAGAAGAATCAACGCTAAATGCAATGCAGATTGCAATAGAATCGTGGCTTTCGTGCTAGGACCGTTCACCGAGGACCGGGCGATCGTTCGAAGTCCGACAGTGGCAGACTTTCGGTACTTGCTAAGTACCGGGGATGAGAACTACATTGACCGCTTGCTCAGACTGATCGATTCTGTGGTTTCCTCTCAACAGTGACTGGCCCGAACTAAGCGCAGTCCTGCCTTCCTTATCCTCTTCTCTATGTTAGGCTGTGGGTTGCTCTGCTGTCTTTCTTATCTAATTCATTATTCCATTTCTACGAATACAAATTGAAAATTATATAGAAATTACATAACTATTTCTTTGTTGTATGAAGATGGGAATATAAAAAGTATTTTTTTCATCGAAACTTCCAGTTTAATTTTCATTTGTGCCAACGTAACAAACATTTGCAGATTATTGATGTGACTACTTGCACCTGCCGAGCGGTGTGTGTAGGTGAGTTAATAACATAACAATGTATTTCATTATCTCTTAGTTTAATTTTTTCATATATAATTATATCTTGCTCCGTAAACCACATTTTAAAAGCCAAGGCAATAAGATATGATTGTGTGTCAACATATCAAAAAAGAAATAGCTGACCACATTTACATCAGATTAAATTCGACGAATATGTAGTATATAATGAACTAACGTGACGTTTATGAGGCCATTAGCGTCCGAAGTGGCAGCACCGCAGGCGCCGGGCCCGGGGTGGGGTGGGGGGAGGGGGGCACAGGGCGGGGGCCGAGAGCGGAACACGGCCACGGAGCGGCGCGTCCATCCATCACGAGGCCGCGGCGCGCCGAGGCCTAATGGGTCACCCGCGCCCGCGCTGCGCCGCGCCCGCAGCCGCCGCCCGCGCCTGCTAATTGCTCGCCCTGTTCCGGAAACGCGCCGCCGAGCCGCCCGCCCCGCCCACCCGCCCACCCCACCGGCCCCGTCCACCCGGTTCATCCCGCCCACACCGCGCCGCCCGCCCCACCGGCTCCTTCCGCCCCGCCAGCTCCTGCCCGCTGCACCCGATTTGCCCGCCCCGCTCGCCCATCCACTCCACCAACCCCTCCCACCACGCCCCATCCACAGCAACCACCCCACCACCACGCTCCATCCACCTTATCCACCTCGCCCACCACACCCCAACCACCCCATTCACCCTACCCACCTCGACCCATCCACCCTACCCCACCCACCACACCCCATCTTCCCAACTCATCGCGCCCCATCCACCCTAACCACGCCACCCACCACACCCTATACACCCCATCCGCCCACCCACTTCGCCCCATCCATCCTACCCTATCCACCCCCTGCATCCCACTCACCACGCCCCATCCACCTCACCCACCACACCACAACCACCCCACCCACCTCGACCCCATCCACCGTAACTACCCCACCCACCACGCCCCATCCACCCTTGCTTCCTCTTCCTCGTCCTATCCTCAACCCCCCTACACACACACACACACTTACACTAACATGCACTACACTACCTCACATGCCGGGAGACTGGTCGGGAGCTTAGAACTTGTCCCGCTGCTGGGAGATACGTGGATGAGAAAAACACCGCTAGTTGACAGTAGGTCGGTGCCGTATCTCGACATAAAGTGGGGCAAAGATCACCGCTACCTCCCGATGAAAAACATGCACTACACTTACGGGAATAACGACCTCTCTAATTGGCGAGCCCGGAATCACTAACGATCAATCAGAAGAGTGCGGACAAAGAGTGCAAATCCAAAGAGTGCGGACGCGTAAGATGGTCTGCTTCGCCGGCTGACAGCGCTCCGTACGCCCACCGAACGCCTGAACCGGGAGCGGTAGCTCAGTGCATCACCTGATGTCACTGCAGCGCCTCTGACCGGGAGGTCCTAGGTTCGAGTCCTGACGGCGGCAGGATATTCGACACTAGCTTTTCAGCTAGGTCGAATTCAGTTGCTGTCTGGAGGAGAATTCTAGCGGCCGGCTGCTCTGATCGGTAGTTTTCCGTGGTTTCTCCGATCAACACCAGGCGAATGCCGGAGCAGTACCCTACCAAACGGGCCACGGACCGCGCGCGATCTGTCCTTCCTCTTCCTTGTCCTATCCTCTCCCCTTACACACACTCTTACACTAACATGCACTACACTACCACATATTCCGGGAGACCGGTCGGGAGCTTAGAGCTTGTCCCGACTGGGGCGGTGCCCCGTTGGTGGGAGAGTCCTGGTTAGGGGGAAACCCCACTAGCCGACGGTAGGTCGGCGCCGGATCTCGCCATCCAGCTGGGGAAGACCACCGCCATCTCCCGAGAAACAAACATGCACTACACTAACGGGACTAATGACCAAAGCAGTTGACGCGCCCGGAAACACGAAAAAGCCAAACCGCACGCCTGGGCGCGCTGAGACCTCCACCTGCCAAAACTTGCGCCGGAGCCTAGTGTGACGTTGTGGGAATATCACTAGAAATCACATACCAGAGCCCAATATTTACAGAAGTTAATTTACAATATTATTTACGAGCAATAATAAATTAAAATATACAGCTCTGGTAGACGGTCCCCGGACCGCATGAATAATCCCTATCTGCTTGACTCATTAATTAATTGCTTGACTCATGGACCTCGCCACTAATCAAAGACCTACCCACACAGCGTACCACCGCGTGACCACTGTCAGAAGTGGAAGTGACATTTCACTACGGCTTCCCGACATACGAGTTTCCCCACGAGCATCGCTCGCCAACACCCCACCCTGAACGGAAGCTTTATGTATTATAGCGTCGTGATGAGTAAAGACGACAGGATTCTCAAACATTTACATTTAATTTGTACATAATATACAAGGATAGCTTAATATGTACAGAGCATATATCATCCGCGTGTCGTTTGCGGGAAACAGATAAAGATTCTCTCATAACAACCTTCATATGTTGATATACACCATGTTGTCATGGTCGTCAGGCGGGACCGTCTCTCATAAAGGGATGAGAGAGTCTACGACGTTACAGTATCGGTGCCAGGCCTCCCACTGTGCTCAAGATCCATTCCTATGACTCGCGCTCGGAATTTTATACTCTCAGCCCTCGTGACGTCATACTCGCGTTCCCGCTGCAACCATCACGTGGTTGGCGCAACGCCACGCGACCATACGACCTGGCTGCTGTAGATTTCTTAATGTCGAGAAGTTCTCAAATTACTTCTGGAACGTTGTACCTCTACGTTCCGGGCCTTTAAAGCTCCCGCCCACTTGCGACACCCGATGGACACGGAGTCTCTCGAAGCCAGAGGTCGGCAACCTTTCTGGAGTTAAGAGCCATATTCTCCCCGGTGAGATTAATTATTTTTTTAAAGAGCCAAATATAAATACATACATCGGTAATATGTATTAGAAAAAAATATATAACCGTTATCTGATGTAAAACACGTATTTATTGTGAAATCAAATCCTATTTTGCGTAGTAAGAGAACATATAAGTCAACTTAGTAAAGATAACGGAAACAGTTTTTTATAACTTAAAGCCAATTAATTATAAAAACCTTATTTCAGTAGGTTATATACCTTTGCTTAAAATATAAATTAAATGATAGAGAACGTATTCAATAATAAGACCTAAGAGTTTTCAATCTGCGCACATGCAACACATGTGGTAGTAAATAAATATTTTGCTGAAATTCCTCGCATTGCGTGATGGGATTTTTGAGAAAGTTTTAAGGTTACTAAAAAGCGTTGAATTCGAAAACTCACGACGGTTCTCCCAGTGACATTGCTTCTATTTCTGTCCGCATTGGTTTTGACTGTGATGTCAGTGAGTGTGGAATGCAAGGTTAGCTAAAGCTAGATTTACATGCATGCGATCAGTCGCACATTTAGGTGTGCAGGATTATTATATTTTTTGGCAACTGCAATAACACTGTTAATTTTTCAATAAGTACTATTAAACTACTCTGAACCGCATGCGAGTCGCGAACCGCAGGTTGCCGACCCCTGCTCTAAGCTCTAGTCCTAAGGCTTCGGCGCCTGCGCGGCGCCAGATTTCCTCCCTGTAGCGAGGTCTGTTTGCAAAATGTTACCCTCGTATGCTGCCTGGCGATGTCTCTTTCGTTCATCATTCGTTTAGGACGTGTAGAGTATACGATTTTCGAAGGCGACCGTCACATGCCTCCTACACGTCACTTGACGATAACGACACACGCGTAACATTCGAGGTGTCCGACGAGGGCGTTTGAAACTCGCACACATTGAGCACAAATTGAAATTATTCGGGATCTGTGATGTGAGTAGTTACTTACATAGACGCGCGAATGTAACGTCCTCTTGATGCGTTTTCTCTTTCGTATTGTAACGTATTGTAGGACTACAGTTAGCAACCGCCACAAAGGGCGGCGGCAGAGGATTAGACGCCAGGGGCCAGGCAGGATGTGACACGCCGAGGTATTCTGGGAAATCCTAAGAGCTAGGGAAAGGGATGCCCAAAGTACGGGACAGCGCATTTTGCCGCGTGCCGCGTGTCAAATTCTTGGAATCCAGGGAAATGGATGTCCAAAAATGCCTGGCAAAGCGGTCAGTGTGGGCCGTGTGCAAAACCCAGTGACGTTTCAGGTCACGTGGGTGGGGGCTATATAAGAACCAACGCAGAGCGCGGGGGTGGGGTTTGTTGAGCTGAGAGGGAACCCTCGTGCGAACGCACAAAAACTTGCGCCCAGGGCGGTGCGGAGCCGAGCTAGGCTCGTGCGGCAAACCATGTGTTGGGACGCCGTTGTGGACTATATCCACGGGTGACAAGAGGTCGCCGGAGCTGTCTGCTGTGTGCGGGAGGCTCGCTGAGGAGTGGCGCGGGCCACGAGTCAGTTATTCATTTTTAAGGATCGCTCCTGCGATCAGGAAAGTAAAGATCTACCAGAGCTGTAACTTAAAGTAGTACTGTACATATTGTGAATAAACCTGTACATATTTATCATTGAAGCTCGTGTCTGTGATTATTGTGTATTCCCACGACGTCACAGACGGGTAGACATAAGTGGTGGCAGCGGTTAAACGAATTCCACGGGGAATATCATTCACCAAATAGTATAATTGGTGGCAGCGGTTAAACGAATTCCACGGGGAATATCACCCACCAAATGACATAATTGGTGGCAGCGGTTAAACGAATTCCACGGGGAATATCACCCACCAAATGACATAATTGGTGGCAGCGGTTAAACGAATTCCACGGGGAATATCACCCAGCAAATAGCATAATTGGTGGCAGCGGTTAAACGAATTCCACGGGGAATATCATTCACCAAATAGTATAATTGGTGGATGCGGTTATAAGAATTCCACGGGGAAGTGTTGCTCAATTGTGATAATAGCAGCAGTTAAAACATTCACGCCGGAACGGCACGGCATTGTTGCACCATACTCATACGTGGTCGCAATATTACGAACAGTGGGTGGGCCAGTGCGTGGGTGTGTCGACGGGCAGACATAATTACAACGCACGGGAGCAGAGAGGGTCCGCTCCTAGCCAGACGCCCACGTCTTCACGGCAACGCCGGAAGGAAGGAAGGAAGGAAGGACGGAGAAGGAAGGACGTCTCCAAGCCAACCGGCTTTGATAAAATCAAGAAGTCAGCAAGGATCTGGTGTAAGTATAGCTATCTGCATTGTAAGGTTCAGTTCAGGTTTCAGTTATGGCTTACTTACCGAGATTCGGGAAAGATTGTGTAGTGCACGTGGCACAGGAATTAGGACTCCAAATTACAGGTGGGGAAACTTTGGTAGTTCTAAAAAAATTGATAGAGGAGCATTCCGATTACGAGGAGGAATTTGTGAAAGGGATAGCTCAGGCATATAAGGATGAACGCGAACGAGAAAAGGCCGAACGCGAATTAGCCTATAAGGATCAAAAAGCCGAACGCGAAGCAGAGAAGGAACGTGCATTTCAGTTAGAAAAACTGAGAATAGAACAGAGCCAACTGGCAGGTAGAGCTAGTCCGCAGTCCGAAGTAAATAGCAAAATGCACATTCGATTAAATCAAGTTATGAGCCGATTCAAAGGGGAGGACGACGACATAACAGCATTTTTAAGTGTTTTTGAGAGTCAGGCGGAACAATTAGAAATTCCAGAAGAAGAGTGGGTGGCAAATCTTATGGGACTGCTCCCACACCAAATCAATGCATCGCTAACTTTAGAAGGGCAAGGTAGTAGAACAGAATATGCCGATTTAAAGAATAGGTTATTAGAAATGTATCGATTTAATGCCGAGAAGTTTCGACAATTGTTCGCGAAACATGTAAAAGCCGCGAATACTACCTGGAACGTATACGCGAGAGAGCTGAAAAATTATTGCAAAGAATGGGTAGCAGGACTAGATATTCATACGTTCGAGGACTTAATGAATCTAATTGTAACCGATCAATTGAAGCGTCGTGTGCCTATTGATATTAAAGAGCATTTTATTGATGAGTGGGGGGAATTTAAGATGCCGTTAGAACTAGCTCGTAAACTAGACAACTATGAAAACAATAGGGCAGGCTGGAAACGGTCTTCGTTCAAGCCTTATAGGAAATCGGAAGCCGTAGGGGAACATGTTGCAAGCACGAGCAAGACGATGCCGATAGTACCGGAAATTCAGGGGAAATCGAGCGGTAAGAAAACCGATGTTAGGGCAGCATACGAGAAGCCAGACAAGCGGAAATGCTACGGGTGTGGTGCCACAGACCACATGGTCCGTGAATGCCCGCAGCGCCGCGTGGCCGAAAAAATGAATCATGTGGCAGACAAAACAGCTACGGAATTGTTTTCACCGTACGTGTTCTTTGGAAAAATTAATAAAATTCCCGGAAGATTTTGCGCGACTGTGGTGCCAGTTTCGATCTTGTCCATGAGAAATTTATTAGCGACGAGAATTTAACGGGAGAAAGCGTGTGGATTTTGCAACCGCTTGATGCCTCACCACGAAATCTCCCGGTGGCAGAAGTCACTGTTGAAGGGCCATTCGGGAAAGTAGTAACTAAAGCCGCAGTTGTGCCTCGGGAATGCGACAGCGGATATTACTTATTAAGTAATAGAACAGCTGCTCTGTTGGAAGAAGTAAAGGCAGGATTTATTGAGCCACAATTAGTTGCAGCCGTAACGACGCGGGCAAAAGCCGCTGAAACGTCGCGGGTGACTCAAGAGTCGGGGCCGGCTGACCGACACGCAGGCGAGTTTGACGCGGACGAGCAGGTAGAAAACCTTGAACAATTGAGGCAGCAGGGAGCCGTTAGTGAAAGGGACGCCAGTGCAAGTGTACTAACGCCCGAAGTGAATGAACTCATAAATGTTACCCAGACTGAGTTCGCAGCTTCACAACAAAGTGACCCGGAAATCAAAACATTATACGACGCGAATAAGCACAACGTACCGGAAGCAGGGCGAGAGTCGTATTTCGTGAAAAATAGTATTTTGTATCGGTCAAGACACAGCAATCGCGGAGAAAAATTTAATATGTTAGTAGTTCCGACTAAATATCGGGCCGCCGTTCTCAAGGTGTGCCATGAAACCGCGAATGCACATTTAGGTTGCACTAAGAGCAAATCCAGCATGTCGCGATACTTTTATTGGCCTCGTTGTTTCCAGGATATGGAGACATATGTGAAAACTTGCGATGTGTGTCAAAAGGTTGGTAGGCCAAATGATCGAAAAAAAGCACCGTTAATGTTAGTACCGCCGATAACGGAAGTCTTCGGTAAAATAAATATTGATACTTGTGGACCTCTTCCCGAAAGTAAAGAAGGCAACAAGTTTATTTTGACAGCCATTTGTTTAGCGTCTAGGTATCCGGAGGCTATTCCAATTAAAGATTTGCAATCAACAACTATCATTAGTGCCTTGTTGACATTATTCAGTAGAATCGGGTTTCCTAAGGAATTACAAACCGACCAGGGCACGTGCTTTACAAGCGCATTGACAGGGGAATTTGCTAGGAAGTTTGGGATCAAACTGGTGAGAAGTTCGCCCTACCACCCGCAGTCAAATCCTATCGAACGCGTGCATAGAACGATGAATCGCTTAATCAAAGTGTTATGCTTGGAAGCAGGAACGGAGTGGGAGGACCAAATGCCCG
Organism: Teleogryllus occipitalis; assembly: GCA_011170035.1. Taxonomy (NCBI): domain Eukaryota; kingdom Metazoa; phylum Arthropoda; class Insecta; order Orthoptera; family Gryllidae; genus Teleogryllus; species Teleogryllus occipitalis. The sequence continues at coordinate 120,308 of BLKR01001403.1, forward strand.
CGATTTTATTTGCTTTGAGAACCACGGTGCACGAGAGCCTCGGATTCACTCCAGCTGAATTAGTGTATGGGAGGAACCTCAGAACTCCCATAACTTTATTATATGAACACCTTGCAGGCGAGGACGATGAGGAAGAAAATTCCGTCGTCGAATATGTGTTCAAGCTAATAAATAGGCTTCAGAAATCTCGCGAATTAGCTCACGAGAAGCTTGTTAACGAGCAGGAGAAAAGAAAAACGTGGTACGATCGGCGAGCCGTACACAGAGAATTCGCGCCGGGCGACCGGGTGCTGGTGTTGGCCCCGAATCGCACAAAAAAGTTATCTGTTCAATGGATAGGACCGGGAGAAGTAGTAGAGAAAAAATCGGACACGAACTACTCTGTCCGAATGCCTGGGAAAAAGGAAGAGCGTATCTACCACATTAACATGTTGAAAGCGTACGTGCAACGTACCGAATATCTGAATTATGTAGCAGATCGCAGCTCAAACTTTGAAGTTGAGGAAGATGAGCTGGATAAGTACGCTATTAACCTTGATAGTGTCGACTTCGATGCGGAAGCTATGCTCGAAGGAACAGAAGTCGAAGACGAGTTCCGCGACAAACTGCTCAAATTAATTGTAAAGTACAAGCATATATTTTCAGACAGACCAGGGTTGACGGATGTCGTCACCATGGACATTGAATTGACGGACGAGTCGAAAAAGATAAGAAGTGCGCCTTATCGAATGTCGCCGCGTCAATCAAAAATTTTGCAGGAAGAAATCGCGAAGATGTTACGGGATAACATAATCGAAATAGGCGACTCTGATTATGCTTCCCCTATGATTCTTGTAGAGGCGCCGGGACGAAAACCAAGACCGTGCGTAGATTATCGCAAGCTAAACCAAATTATAAAATCAGAATATTTTCCGTTGCCGAACATGGAGGAGAGGATAGAAGCAGTAGCGGCAGCTAAGATTATTACTACATTGGATTTAGCAAAATTTTATCATCAGATACCGCTCACTCCGAGAGCGCAAAGATATGCGGCTTTCTGTACAAGCTTTGGCACGTATAGGCCATTAAGATTGCCCTTCGGGCTAAAAAATGCACCTTTTCAGTGTAGTAGGATGATGGCAGCTTTATTAGCAGGATGTGCAGAATTTGCAGTCCCATACTTGGATGACATCGCCATTTATGGCGACACATGGCAAGAACACCTTAGACATTTAGAGCAGGTGTTTCTAATATTAGAGAAAGCGAAGTTGCATGTGCAGCCAAGCAAGTGTAAATACGCGCGTAAGAATGTGCAATACCTAGGCTACATGGTTGGTAGTGGCATGATGCGGCCGGTAGAGGCCAAAGTAAAAACTATTAAAGAGCACCCCGTACCTCAAACGAAAAAGCAAGTGCGTGCTTTTCTCGGATTAACGGGTTACTACAGGAAATTTATTCCCGATTATGCGGGTATATCAGCGCCATTAACGGACTTATTGCGAGGTCGCGAACGGCAAGGCAGGGTAACGTGGACGCCAGCATGCGAGATGGCATTCGAGAAACTGAGAACCGCTCTCTGTCACGAACCCGTCCTTCACGCGCCAGATTTTAATAAGGATTTTATAGTGCAGTGTGATGCGTCAAAAAGAGGTATTGGCATCATTCTGGCACAGTATAATGATAGAGGAGAAGAAAAACCGGTGTTATACTTAAGTCGTAAATTCACAGATTCGGAATTATTACGATGTACAACAGAACAGGAGTGCACAGCCATAATATGGGCATTGCAGAAACTAAAGTACTATTTGGATGGAAATGCAAAAATTAAAGTGGAAACAGACCACAACCCATTAGTATGGCTAAATAATTGTTCAAGTAAAAACCCGAGATTGATGCGTTGGTCATTAATGATCCAAGCATACAATTTAGAAATATTCATAAAAGGGGTAAGGATCACGTAAATGCTGATGCCTTAAGCCGTATGTTTTACTGATACATGGAACCTGAACTGAACTGGGAATGCGGAGGGCTACACTGAACCGAATCACTTGATTGCATTGTATAAAATCAAGACAAGAGAAGAATCACTGTATATATGTAACACATTGTTGAAAGTGTATTGTTTGTGTATTCTGTTTGTTTCATGTGTGTCTTATGTATGTGCAATTATGGGTACAAAGTGAAGCTCTGAAGACATTGTTGGTTCTGGGGGTATCAGGGAAAGTATCACATCATTTGATTGTGAATACTACGGAGGTAATTGCAGCAGACTGTATGTAATTTAAGGATTGTAGAAAATTGTATATATTAGAATGAAAGGAGGTACGTGAAGTAGGTTAGTTATTTATATTAGCTAGATTTTGATAAAAAAAAAAAATATGTTGTAAATATAGAGTAGGTTAGAGAGATCAATAGAGTGTGAGCCCAATGGCCAGGTAAATGGTATAATCATATCCAGATCCACAAATCTAGTTGCGGGACGAATTTTTTATTGTGGTTATATCCTGCATAAAAAATTCAAAATAGGGTATGGAGAAGTATGTAACGTATTGTAGGACTACAGTTAGCAACCGCCACAAAGGGCGGCGGCAGAGGATTAGACGCCAGGGGCCAGGCAGGATGTGACACGCCGAGGTATTCTGGGAAATCCAAAGAGCTAGGGAAAGGGATGCCCAAAGTACGGGACAGCGCATTTTTGCCGCGTGCCGCGTGTCAAATTCTTGGAATCCAGGGAAATGGATGTCAAAAAATGCCTGGCAAAGCGGTCAGTGTGGGCCGTGTGCAAAACCCAGTGACGTTTCAGGTCACGTGGGTGGGGGCTATATAAGAGCGGACGCAGAGCGCGGGGGTGGGGTTTGTTGAGCTGAGAGGGAACCCTCGTGCGAACGCACAAAAACTTGCGCCCAGGGCGGTGCGGAGCCGAGCTAGGCTCGTGCGGCAAACCATGTGTTGGGACGCCGTTGTGGACTATATCCACGGGTGACAAGAGGTCGCCGGAGCTGTCTGCTGTGTGCGGGAGGCTCGCTGAGGAGTGGCGCGGGCCACGAGTCAGTTATTCATTTTTAAGGATCGCTCCTGCGATCAGGAAAGTAAAGATCTACCAGAGCTGTAACTTAAAGTAGTACTGTACATATTGTGAATAAACCTGTACATATTTATCATTGAAGCTCGTGTCTGTGATTATTGTGTATTCCCACGACGTCACAGTATGCTTAACGCGGCGTCATATATCATCTTCGGTGGTTCAGAGCGTCAATTGATGTCACTGCAATGCCTCTGACCGGAAGGTCGGAGGATTCGTGTCCCTAGGTTGGTGTGATTTTCGACATCAGCTAGATAAGTGGAGTTCAGACGCTCTCTGGACTGAGAAAAAGACTACATGAGAGAAGATTCAAGGGAATGAACGTTACAATCGTTTATTATCAGATATATCTCAGAGTTTTAGCAAGAAGCTGTTCTTTTTAGAGCTGTGAGTGATTATTTACATCATGTCTTGATTTTCTCTTGATGTTTTCTTTGGTTTTATTCATACTGTGCAGTTTGCTCTCTTCTTTGCTTAAAAAGAAACATTCAAAATAGAAAATCCATGCATTAATTTCTGTATTTTATTTCAAAGAAGTGAAAAAGGATGATGAAGCTGTTGATGTTCAACAACTTCAATTATTCGTTCATTGTCATAACTTTGAATTTGCAATATATGCACCGAAATTCATGTGGTTTTCAAAACATTGAGCTAATGAGAGAATAGTAGTTCAGAACTCCATCTTCCGACTGAGAGACTTTAATTCTCTACGGACGTTTTCCTCTTGCACAGATGTTGCGAAATGGAGCCAAAGAAAATGCATTGGGGATGGCCAGCCCAACCGAATGCAATATTATATTTTAAGGCCGATGTATTTTATGTCATTGGCCTTTCACAGCCAGTGTGGAACCCAGGGATGTTCAAGATCAAAAATCTACAGTAAGCCGCCCAAATATTGAAATCGAATGGTCCATAAGGATGTGACCTTGCCACAATACATATGCAGCTTTGCCAAAGCGTACAGTCCAAAGATTTTTGGTATTTTGTTTAGGAAAAAGAGTTCCTATATGGCAGCACTGTAAATAAAGTTTATATATTAAGTTTGTAACTCTACTTTTGCCATGCATTTAAGGGCAAAATAAAACTTGGTACAAAGTATCTCCACAAAATTGGGTAATTTTATGGCAATTTTAAATCTAAGTTTCTCTGTAGATGCTGAAGATTCAGATGTCTACAGTAAATCATTGTTCATAAAAGCAGCTGACCTACATTTTGCAATAGGTCTTTTGACCTTAAATTAAAAACTGACTGGTTAGTGTAGAAGAAACTCAAAAGTAGTAACAAAGAAACTCCACTTTAATGTATCTAAACTTATAGCTAAATCATTTTGACTGTTCTTAAAGCTGAATCATTCGTCCTTAGAAAAGTCTATTATGTAAGATTGTCTAGAGAAAAATAGACTCCTTTCTCACTTCGTAAAAAGAATATGCCCGTAGACTCTTATCAGAAAAGACTTGCTGCTCTTTCTTTCTCTTGCTTTGAGCTATTGTGAAGTATGTAAGGCAAAGGGATTCTTTTGTAAGAGATGTATTTTCAATCGAGTTTGTCTTAATAAGTAATGAAAGCTTTGATATTGAAGTATAATATTAAGATTTCGGTTTGCCAAAAGAAGAATAATTTTAATTGAAATAAATATTGTCGAAATAATTATATTGCATTTGCTGAACAGCTTTTTTAAAATATTAAGTGGTACATTTCAAATAGAATGAACCACTCTGGCAGATAGAAGTAAAATATTACTTGAGTAGCTGGTGTAAAATGTAAGGTTGTGATGTTAAGTTGTGATGTAAGGTAGAATGTTTATATAAGAAGCAAGTTGTGATGACAGAGAAATAAATTCCAGAAACACTGGAAAGCTAAAACTGGCATAATTTATGTGATCAAAAGTCATTCAACTAATAAATTAACAAGTATTTTAGTACGCTTATTGCATTGTGTATTGTTTAAAAAAAATGAAATATTTAGTAGATTATTGGAATACTGAGAACACAACAATCCATTGCAACTCCATTCTCGCTGTAAGAAAATTGTTGGGTCTTAAGGACTATTGCAAACCTGACACAGACGAACAACCAATCATTATTTCTTCTGTCAGACAGAGTCGACAATTCTTCACTTAAATAGCAGAACAATTTGGCCGTCGACAAAGGGTAAAAGTAATAGGCCGGTGTGCGTACGGCCGAATATAATCATGATATAATAATTCAACAACAATAAAGGAGAGAAAACGCTGTTACCGTAATTGGTTCATTTGTCAGTCCGTGGCCGTCGCAGCTGGCTCGCTCTCAGGCGAGAGGCCTGCCGCCTAGCGGCCAGCATGGTAGGTTTTCACAGCAGCTTGCGTATTGGTTCTCGGCTATTGGCTCTTTGTAAAACGCAAAGCAACCCTTTTTGGGTCTTTTGTGGGATTTTAGTGCTGTTCAATTATTCTAAATTTATGTGAAAACACTTTTATAGGTAACCCACACGAGCTACCAAACAAGAATTTCATTTCTCACTCACTCTTTTTAAACTTTAGTGGCAGTTTTTAAACAACGCAGGAATAATATAATCATTTTTAGTACTATAGAATTTGAGATTTTGAATCGAATTTCGAATAAATATTATTTCGAATAATTATTATTTGTTTATCTCAAGTAATCATGAAACTTCAGGAACGAATTCATCATCAATAATTGCAAGCAAAAATAAAATAAATATTAATTTAATAGAAATTTTTTTCATAAGTATCTGATATCATTTTACACCACTCGCCTACGATAATATTTAATTTAATTGAGAACTCACATTCTGAAGAAATGTGCAGTAAACTCCAAAAGGAGATAGGTTGATTAGGCAAAGATTATTCTATAGAACATTAGTGTACCAATTTATGAATCTGTTAAGGTTCAGATCGTTTAGTAAAATGAAGTTAAAAACTTTTATCCTTCATTTACAAGTATCCTCCATCATTTTAACACATTCCCTGTCCATAACATTAAAATATCTCCCCACGTCGAAACCTTCCCGACTCAAAGAAAATTTCACTGTAATATTCTCAAAAATAAAAATATATTTTCGCAGGTATTGGTGCATTTCTCAATTCTATGGCCGTCCTAGTAAGTCCACACCAAAATCTGTGCAGCTACGGGGAGTTCAATGGAAATGCTTGCCGTAGAAATAGTAAACGACTGTGACCCACATGTGAGTCACGGACGTAGCAAAACCATCGAGTGTTTTGTCGTGTGAACCACATATGGATCACAGGACGTGAACTCCGCTAGCCGAAGGTATGTTGGCACCGGATCTTGCCATCTAGGGAAGATCTCTGTCATCTGCCGAGAAAAATAATGCCCTACACTTAAGGGACTAATTACCTTGAGAGTTGACGCGCCCGGAATCACTTATCACCCAATCACAAAACGATGAGTAGTTATACAAAATCTCCTTGAAGGCGTCAGAACTGTTACCGAAAGCCCTTGGACTTCGAGTTGACTACCAGATAGTGGTAAATGTCAAATGTCTCACTTCTTTATATTATGAAATTTTCCAAATGTTCATTGGCTAAAGAAGATTGTCTTCCACAATTCTACGCGCTGTTAACAGTTTGTAACATTTAATCTGGACTTGTCTTGAACTGTGCATTCCAAAAAAAGAACATTTTGGAATTTGCTTCTTTTTATAATATGGATTTTAACATGAAGTGTCGCAGAACTACCTCTCGATCTGGCCTATCGTGGATACTTCAATCCATGGTGGAAAAAGATAGGTGAACTACTCCGGCGCACCGAGTTTTGTTCGTTCTGCGCACCACCAGTTTGCGTCACGAACCACGTGACCACAGCATGTGCACTTCGTTTGAATAACCAGACCAGACGCTGGTCGCCATGTTACATGGAGAGCGACAAGTGTTGAGAAATATTTTGAAAGTGGCATATAGTGACAATTTTCAATGGTGACCAACCAAAAATTACAGTGTTGTGGCAATAAAGGGTGCAATATTTTTATGCATCATTTCTGTTTCAATGACGTGTAACGAGGTGATAATTTTGGTATCTGGCTGCATTTAAAATTCCTGCTAATATTTTAACGCAAACTGGTCCCTAAAGCTCATTTGCTAAAGTCGGATACCATGCCCAATAGCTCACCCAGCTCTTTCCACGATGGTGGAAGTTTCAATCGGAAAAAGCAGAAAAGCTCAACGATGTACTGTGTCTACTGAAATATCTCAGCATTCTGAAAGAGTCTGAAGCAGTTCGGAATGTGTGGGGACGGAGGGGAGTGGAAGCCGCGCAACGAGAGCCATGTGTGATCGCTTGGCTCCTCTCCATCGGCTTAGGTGGCTCAGAGGATGACTTGTCATGGGGCAATTTTTGAAAACTATGTAAACTTTTATTACCTATTTTTATTCTGTTTTTCTTTATGTATTGTGAATACTTTATTCTACAACATTTTCTGTAAAGATATTTAATTCTGAGAAAATTGTTCATTTCTGGGAATTATTTTGTTAGATTTTAAAGCTAAAATAACGTTTACTATGTTGCTGCGGCAAATACCGTGTGTTTATTTACGAATCAGTGGTTTTTGTAAAAAATGACTTGCTTAAGGGCGGGAATATTTTTTCAGAAAATGCCGATGTCTATTACTATAACACACTCGACGTAGAAATCATATTTATCAGGTGACAGTATCAACAGCTCATTACAAAAAATTCACATACAATACATGTACATTATTTTACAACACTTTGCCAGATGACATTAAACGATTCAATTCGATAGAAAAGTTTAAATCCCAAGTGAAATCGTTTCTGCTGCATAACTGTTTCTATACAATTAGAGACTATACTGAGCATCACAAGAAAAGTAACATTAATTTTCACAATGATACATAATGCATCATTTGGACTGTATAAATGTGTATAAACAACCTGTAACAACTATTGTAACACAGCTTCCGGGTCAATGACCCCCATCTCGATCAGGTTTTTCGTCCAGTTTCCCTGACCCATTGAGCAAATGCTGAGATGGCCCCTTGTTTTGCTTCTGGACATAAATGTAACTTCATTTTCTGTGCACGTCTTCTAGAATTCAGTGGGAAATACAATTATTCAAATTATCGTTTCCATGTTGTCGCGGCAGGAAGTATTATTCCGAAGGACATGGATAAGAGCCAAAATTTATTGCTTATTTATCCTTGAAAATAGATTTTTTTACATGGGAGTTTTTTTTCTGTTTTCAAAATTTAAGTAGTATATGACTTAGTGTAGGGATCACAGAATTTTGAAAATTTGCACACAATTCACTTTTTCCCATAGCACGTCATACGCAGTTTTAACTGTTTTTGACGTAAAATAAATTTAAAAAATATATTATTGAAAAACATAGATTTAATGTTGCAAATTACATTATAAATTGCGTATACATAAAAAACGACCGTTTTAGTATTATTTTTTTATCAAATTACTATGATACATAACCGTAACACGATTACAAATAGTACAGTCATGTGAATCAACCTCGTGAGCAGTGGCTTGGAACAGACGAGCCCAAGTGATATAGACTGTGGGTTTCAAACCCGCATAAAAGATTAATGTTTTCTGTTGCGTTTGTGGCACGAGAGGCATTCCCTGGATCTTGTGTATCACATCAATACCTTAATCGTTTCACACTCCCTTACTCGGGGGGGGGGTGACTCAGGGCATAACTGATGTCACTGCAGTGCCTCTGAACGGAAGGTCGTGGGGTTCGAGTCCCGACGGATTTTCAACACCAGCCAAATAAGTAGGTCGAGTTCTGTCGCTGTCCGATGGAGAATTCTAGCGGTCGGCTGCTATGATCAATAGTTTCCCGAGGTTTCTCCAATCAACTCCTGGAGAATGCTGGAGCAATATTTTACCAAACGGGCCATGGACTGTGCGCGATTTTTCCTTTCCATTCCTTGTCATATCATCACCCCTTATGCATACTTACATTTACATGCATCACATACTCATAAATGCCGAGAAACCGGTCAGGGACTTAGAACTTGACCCGACTGTGGCGGTGCCCCGCTAGTGGGAGATACCTGGTTGTGGAAAACCCCATTATCCGACGGTAGGTCGGCGACGGACCTCGCCATCCAGCGGGGCAAAGATCACTGCCACCTTCCGAGCAAAAAAACATGCACTACACACACAGGTCTAATGACCTTAGCCGTTGACGCGCCTAAATCACTAGTAATCAATCAATCAATCAATCTACAAACCCTTGCCCTGGGCGGCTGCTGTGTGAGAGTCTGTGTACAATCTGTTCGTTTGTAATTGAGGAACTGGCTTCCTGTGCTCACAACAATGGCAGAAGCACCAAGCTGGGAGCTTCGGCTGCTGGGCGTTTGTGTTTAAGGAGCACCAGGGTTCGCTGCACTGAGTATTGTCCTCTGGGGAACGGTAGTTACTAGAGTAGAACTTACACATAAAGAGTATGTAAAAATATTTTCTTATTTTGTATTTACTTTGTATTTTATTTATATTTGTTGGCAGATGATGACAGCAAAGCCGTCAAAAGCCGGCTCTCTAAATAAAAAGTTGACGGAAATAACTTCCATTATTTCATCATTTTGGGATTTTCCCGAGATCCTGGGTATCTAACTAAAACATAATTACCTCTCACATGGCCGGAGTTAGCACATACCAGCTTCTATTTGCATTGGAAATTGGAAAGTAATTTGATAGTATTCTGCCCCCTCCCTCAGCCACAAGTGGAGTCATCGGCACTGACTTTATTTCCTTCCTATTATATTCACAAGTCAAACATGAAAGTATCGTAACACAAAGTACCTCAGGACGTTCATGTTGGCATGCGAATAGGGCCGGCGCTACCTCTGGGCAAAGTAGGTAATCGCCTAGGGCGCAAATCTTGGGGTGGGGTGGAGGTAGGGGGCAATTTTTATAATTTTTTATGATGGTTTATTTGTACTGATAATATTATTAATAAAATAATTATTAATTTTGAGAGAAGAAAACTTCGATATTATTTTTGCAATAATTGTCCAATTCATATTAATTTTTCATTATTTTCTTTATATTGATATTCTGAACAAAAAGTATACATTATTTACATTATTTCTCTAAATCAAGTGGGGGGCACATTATTATTACATTTAATGGAGGGGGCGCAAACATATAATTTTGCCTGAGACGCAAAATAACCCAGCAGCACCCTACAAGTGATGAATGGGAGCACTGTTTCCAAAATGTTGGCATCGCCAGTCCATATTTAGATAAATAATTCCGTTTAATGTTATCATCGCGAAAGTTTCGTTACTTTTGTGATCTCCAGTCGATGCGGCCGGGGGCTGCGTGGCGGGGGCCAATCTTTGCGCCGAAGAGTGAGCACGCGTGCGCGCGTGTTGGCGGCCGTGCGTTTACGTGCTCAAGTGGCGCGTATTAAGCATTCATGCACGGGCGGCCGTTGCCCATTGACCGCTGCCGCCCCTCATCCCCTCCCACCCCCACCCCCGCCCCCGCTCCCCTCTGCCCGCCGCCGCGCGCCGGGGGCCGTTCCCCGCTGTTGACTTGTTAACCGCGTGCGACGCCGCAGCTGGGCCGCCAGTCTGCTCGCCGACGCCACGAACCGAACAATGCAATTCATTGGACGCACGGCTAAAAGCGCTTATGTGTGCCACGTTTTAATATCACAGAAATTACTGGTTTACACGAGGCTAAAATGGTCCCATAGCAAGAAAGGTACAAACGAGATTCAAAGATTATTGACTATTTATGTCTCTTATAACTAGAGGGTGGGTTTTCATGACCTAAAACATCGCTAAAAATGATCAATAAAATGCTCTAAAAATATTTTGAAAATGCCCTAAAAGCAAAGAAAAATGACGTAGAAAATGTGATCAAAACCAATTCGGATGAATAACTCAAGCCGTTGGATTCGTTACTGATGTAATCGAGGCTTCTTCTATTCGTTCAAGTGAACTCAGCTTTCAAACTTTTGGTTTAGACTGTTCTTTACTAGGAAATCTCTGTCTTTAGTTATCCCGAAATCGGCTGAATCGCGAATGGCGCTGATTTCAGGAACCTTAGATTACATATTCACAATGGCTGACATTACAATTTCTGAGCGAAGAAATCGAATAGGCTACTCAGGAATTGTGTGAAGAACATTTGATGCATTGAGTAAATATTATTTGAAGCATTAAAATGATATTAAAATCGATGAAATGAGCGAAAATGCATTAAAATGACAGAAAAAGGAAAAAAAGACTTATTAGTTTAAATCGACAAAAAATGCAAAAGAATGACATAAAAATGTGTCAATTTCTTTTGTCATAGCAGAAAATTAATTTCTTTACTAAACGGCATTTTTCTAAATGAAAAGAGAAAATGATATTTCATTAAAATTCGCCATTATAAATTAAAAACTTTGATTGGTGTGCATATGTATTATCGCATTATCATTATTTACAATACCAGCCGGCTAACCCATTTTTCAAAGTCTCGAAAACAGACTTTCTAATAATATTATTCTAAAAATCTCGAAATATTCCAAACCTTTTCTTGATCTTGACATTCTTGTATTTTTCAAGAAAGGTGACATTTTAAACAAATATAAATTTTTATTTCGTATTTAATAAAGTGATTTAGCTGCAATGAATGAAGGCTTATTTTCATCTTAAATTCAGTAAAATACAATTTCGCATCGTGTTTGAATCTTTGGAATCATAGTCGACTGGTGTAACGATTGCTAATGGCGATTAACGGTTAGCGGGAACTGAGACGTCATTCGTAAGTTCAAAGCCGAAAGATATTTTAAGGCAAAAAATTCTTCATTCACACGCCATTCCTCGAAAGAGAATTAAAGCAACCCTTTTATGTCGTACAGTCACGGCATGCGAAAGGACCTCAAGACGCCTCTAATGTAGTACACACCTAGCCACAAAACCGCGGGACTTCCTATGGAGACAGTTGCAAGACATTTCACTGCTGTGATACTATGTCCCGCTTACACACAGAAAGACAGTTTTCACTCCCTCTCGATTCTTTCTCTTGCAGTAAAAACATTAAAGGTTGGTATCCAAACTAGTTTCACTTTTTGGGGGAAGAGAAGAGGGGATTTCGAAATTTTTTTGTGCTCTCGCCTAAATTGTGATTTAATATTGTTCATATTTTTCTCCATCTCGTGAATGGACATAGCATATGTTGTATAGCCAGAGACTCCATTGCTTCCATCCTTTTGTCTCTGTTTTTATACTGGATAAACTTAACATCACAAAGACAAGGGAGGATGTGTAAATGCTCGATAATTGTTTAGAGCAGTGTCCATCGCAAAACAACAGAACCCAGAACACATCATGTTGGGCAACGTCGTGTATCCATTTTGATTGAGAGACCTGCGACATGCAACTTTTGTATCGCGACAGTTCCAAACTTACAGCGTTTTCCATTCGCCGCACTAGTGCGCACCCAGTGCGCACTCAGGGCAGCTTTCGTGTTCCATTCGACCGCTAGGGTGCACCAGTGCAAAGAACTGCGTGTTCCATTCGCACATCGACACGGACCCAGGGCGCACTAAACTGCACCGACGATCGCGTCAGTGCAGTCCGGTGCACTGGGCCATTGCGAGGTTAGGTACGGAAGTTAGCCATGCTGATTTAGATTCGTGGTGAAATTGTGAAGGCATTTGAGGATCTTCTGTCACACAGGGATACTTCGAATGATGGAGTATATTATGTTGTGCAAGAAATGTCTTAAAATAATGTTTGTGATTTAAGAGTTCGGAAAATCAGATGGTGTTTTCCGGAAATTTAACCTTGAATAACTTCATATTAACAAATCCAGTGCTATTTAGAAACTAAAGTGTTTTAGGTACGTCTCAATTTCGAAGCGTTAATAAAGTGAAAATAAAAATAGTGACCCTTACAAAATCATTCAAATATATATGCCAAGAAATGTTTCTCGCACGCCCATACATATACCAGCGGAAATGTTTATGTTAATATTTTTATTGTTTTCAGTAATTAAACAATTCTACAGAAGCCTTTCGGTTCAAAATCTTGTGTACTATATCGATCACTGGCAAATCTCGAAATATGAAATTACGACTCATACGCATTTGAAGTTTTCGTAGTTTTTAAATAAAGAAATCACACGTTAATAATTTATGAGTTAAGAAGTAAGAATAACCAAAAGACTTCATAAAAATTATAACGACGATCATAATTCAAAAGTAATATTTTTCCATCAGTGTGACTGACCAAGAACAGCTGTGTATAATTTCACTGCGTAGCGCACAAGCACTGACTCAGTTCCGGAATCCATTTCATTCGTAGCTGCCCTTCACGCGTGTGGGGCAGCACTATTGCGGAGCGATGACATTTCTGCCCTGCACTAGGGTGGGTTTCAGGGCAACGAATGGAAAACGCTATATGACAATCCGCTCTATGTAATATTCCAGCAGACAAAATTTACTAGTGCTACGATGAAAGAGGAGACTAATAAATGAACATGGCAGTCGACAGGACAAAACTGTAAAAAAGAAGTAGCATTGATGATGAAAAACAAGCTACCAAGGAAATAAACAAAAACTACCTACCAAGACAGATAACAAAGGGTAAAACCAAGCAAATCCTGACAAAGTTCAACAAAAAAGGGGAATTTATTTTTGTCAAGAATGGAACATATCACGAAAAATTGCCCAGATCGTAACTATAAAAAACAGGGCGAAAATGAAATAAGATCTTAGCATGAATGTGTCATGTGGCTCCGCAGTGTTGAATAGTGACACCTGGAAAACTGATTAGAGTGAGACTGATCACATACCGCTTTGACGCGGGCTATTTTTCGACGATGGACACGATGGCCAAAGAAGAGAATCTTGGCAGATGGGAGCACCACTCCAGACGGAAGAGGAATAGTGGATGTGAGGATTAAGAATGGATCTAACTTGATCCAGAGATTCAAGGCAGAAAATACGTCGCTGGCGCAAGGATTAGATAATCGAATTCTGTCAGTAAAGACAGTGATCGAGAATAACAGAAGATCATTTTTGACAGAAAAAGCTTCATTTGTGACCGCAAAGGTCGGTTATTGATAAAAGCACATCAACGAGATAGATTATACATTGTAGACGATAGAAGCGTATGGCAATATTATGTTGAATGATGCATCAGAGAATAGTAAAGAAAACCACTATTTGATGTATGGCACAGGCGGATGATGCACATAAACAAAAAAACTTGGAGAAGTAGAATGCAGATTCAGTTGTGAAAGCATTTCAACACAATGTGACAGCTGTCTGGCAGATTAGTCAACACGTCAACGTTAGGCAGAAAAGTCAACACGGCCGAAAGACAAACAGGTGAGAAGTTGAAGCGTATGAAGTCAAATAATGATCTTGAGTTTTGTTCTAGGCAGAGAAAAAAACATGAATCTGAGGGTATGTCATGAAATGATGGCGTACACTCAACAAAACAGAAGAGTAGAGAGATTGAACAGACCGCTAGTAGAACTTGTCAGATCGTCACGTTGAAAATAGGAACTTCCAAAAAGTGCTTGAGCTGAGCTCACCAACACAGCATACAATAGTAACAGATACGAATACACACGACTCCAATGACACACCTTAAGAATTGTAGACATGGAGAAAGTCCAAAGCAAGCCACGTGGGGGAAATAGGCTGTGACGGTGTTCATGTGCCGAAGCAGAAAATACATCCCAAATTAACTTCCAAGGCAAAAAATGGAATATTGGTGGGATATTCACTGAAGGGTCGTGGACCTAGTTTGGATGTCTGAATCACAAGTTCGAGTCAAGACACTGTCTTCACGGAAAGAATCAAGAGTGAAAGCACCAACTCTGAGACATCTTCAAAAGACATTGTCGGTTTACATTCATAGGATTCTGATGCCGGAGCTGTTTCACAAAATAATCAGGTGGATGATAAAGAAACTTTAAATAGGGAAGATGATGATCAGTCTAGTACAGAAAAAGGAGAAGAAACCACGAAGAGGGTACCTGATGGCGGAAACCTGTTAAGTACAGATGGGTTATATACTCACGAGAACTGGAGAACTAATGAGAACTATCCAAGGCACACTATATTACTATATTACACACTATATATGCAGAACACTATATACTCATGAGAACTGTCCAAGACACGTTTGGTAGGTGTACCAGAGGAAAGGAATCGGTTAGGAAGAAGTGTATATACTACTTTCAAATTTTGATTTATTTATTTTTTTATTTATTTTGCGTCAAAAAAACAGTTAAAAACTGCGTATGACGTGATTACGTTTGCTAGTGGCTGCTGCTGTTGACAAGGGACGGTCTATTGATCAGTTCGAAGTGAAAAGTGCTTATCTTCTCAACAATTTGAATGAAAATATCTGTATGGAACCCACGGGCTTTACGCAAAAAGAAAAAGGACTCGTATGCAAATTGAAATCAATCTATGGAATAAAACAAAGTGCAATTCTGTTTGTACTAGACGATATGCTCTCTATTGCTGTGTACGAGATACCCAGTGAAAGTGAATTAATCAATAACCAAGTCATGAAACATATTGGAGACTTGTCATATATGTTGGGAGTGAAGTTCAACAAAGAAGATGGAAGTGTATCACTGACACACAAAGACTACATTGAGAAATTGATTCAAAGGTTTGAACTTCGAAATGTGAAAGGCATTGCAACATCAACAGAAATTGGGCAATATTTCTGGAAGAAAAAGATGATTGCTTAGATCGACCATGTCGAGACATTGGAGGACTTCTATATTTGTCACAGAGGACGAAAATTGATATTGCATTTTCTGTCGCGAAACTAGCACAGTTCCGCTCAAATAATAACGAAGGTCACTGAAATGCAGAAAAGGGGCATGAGGGAGACTACAGTAATACAAAGGCCTTCAAAACAAAAGTTAACAGCTTATTCAGACGCAAATTGGGCGACGTCTACTGTGGATGGAAAGAGCATCAGTGCGTACTTGGCAATGTTAGCTTGTTCCCTATTTTGGAGAAGCTATTTTGAAGAAGCGTAAAACAGACGTCAGAAGCACTGAATAATATGGAAACAATACAATTCATTGACTGAATGTACGAGAGATATAGGATGAAAGAATTATAGAGATCAATCGCATTCAACAGCTTGATCAACGGATAAACCGTAAATAGAAACAACGGAAAATTACCGATTAGAGCAGCCGGATATGAAAGAACGGTTGTCTGCTTTGGGTTACTTTGATTTGTTTCCTTCCTTCCTTCCTTCCTCATCACGAGACTATGTGTAGTAAAAAGGGTAGCAAAGACATTCTGGAACTCAAGAAAACGTGTACACATACTTCTCCGTATGTCACGT
Organism: Teleogryllus occipitalis; assembly: GCA_011170035.1. NCBI lineage: Eukaryota > Metazoa > Arthropoda > Insecta > Orthoptera > Gryllidae > Teleogryllus > Teleogryllus occipitalis. The sequence continues at coordinate 136,695 of BLKR01001403.1, forward strand.
TCCTCTTTTCTGACCTATCTATTTTATCAAATCAAATGTCATTATCAATTTTCACAAACCATGCATAAACTTTCCTCACTATAACAATAGTTTCACACATTTCTTCTGAACTTAACAGCAGAATGTAAATTTTGCAATTTCGTCTTCACGCTTCTTAAAATTCACTTCACCTCTCGTCAAATGTTTCTTGTCCCTATCATCAAGATTCCGCCTTTGTTTGGATACACTCCCTGTTTGATAAGAAGGTTGGTTTTGAAAGAAAGAGGTAAATGCATGAATAGTCAATTTGTTTACGCCCGTAAAAAATGTCTCCCTTGCAAATTGAAAAGTTGTGGGGGTCTGATGACAATTACTCTAATACTAGATACAAAGCATTAACGACTCACTGCACTTTCTTATAGCATAACTCACAATAATCACAGCACAGTAGTTCATATAAAATATAGTTTTACGACTATTACTGTTGTTATATCACACTTTAACAAGAGCTGCTTGCACGTACCTATCTCCCATGGAACCGCCTTCAAATGACGCAACTTTGTTGCATTTGACTGAGGTATTCTGGTCTGATATTTTAACCTATCTTTGCCCAACTCAATTACGTCTACCGTCCCCACTACAGCGACGATCTCTCGGCTCCAGGTAAATGTCTCTAATCCTCTAACAGTCTTCTGTAACAAAGCCGGACTTCGCCGCAAAAAGTGTAAGAGCTCCATAACGAAACCTTTTATGAAGCGCTACTCCCTTCAAAAGTGTTTTTATTTAACTTCAAAAATGTTTTTTATTTATTTAACGTGAAAACAGTTGAAAACTGTGTGCCATACTATGAGGAAAGGTGCAATCTGTGCACGATTTCTTGAGTTCTCGTATCTTTGTCCTAGCACATTCTTATTACAATGAATTATAAATACATCTAGCAAAGAGCGTTTTGGGGAAGAATTGGTACGAAAATACTTATCCCGGTGCCAAGACAAATTAGCTACGTATTTTGACTTCTGTTCTTGGTATTCTACCAGAAGAAATGGACTTATTGCAGCGAGAAAATGAAAAACGATTATTTGAATACCTACATTCTTTTCAGACCTCATGAAAACGTGCATAGAGAGTGAAGCTACATTTATGTCCAGAACCAAAAGAAGGGACTATCTCAGCATTTTCTCAAAAGACCAGGAAAACTGACGAAAAACCTGGAATGTTACTCAAATTATCACATCTGGATACAGTTAATAATTTTTATACTGATTAGAAAGTCAATGGAATTCCTAAGGATCGACTATTAAAACACTACTAAAACAATTTAGCCCGTAAAAGGCCCTCATTTATAACTAAACAAAATAAAATGTGGAGATATGGTAGTGTGATTGGTGAAACATGTGGCATTACTCTAAATGCACGTTTCCAAGTTTTCTTTCTTTTCTGATTTGATATTATTTCCTCTGTAGATTTGTATCAGGAAACATTCATTACCAATGACTCCAAGTGTTTGAGATACATCAGACTTCAGTCACAAGAATAACTGATTGAAAATGAGTGAGTTCAACTAGTAAAAACATGAAATGCTTTCTAAGATTTTTACCATACTGCTCCTCACTCGCTACATAGCACGGAATCATTTTACACAATAATCCAACCGTTGAATTATAAAATCTTCAAAGGAGTTTATCAAGAACAGCATGTTGTGTACTTTTTTGGAGAAATCATTACCTTTTTAATTGATACTGGTTGATCCAACGTAAGAGCAACCATCGACTGGTTCAGGCTAGATGTTGGACTGGAACTTTGGTGATTCTGAAAATAAAATAAACTGATATAAAAAATTGTTATATGATTAAAGTAACAATTTTGATGGATCTCTTTTTCAGTAAAATCACATACAAAGCTTACACAACGCAATAAAAATAATTAACATCCACCACAATTTAAAACCACGTATGCACCATCACATACCTGTATTCAATACTTATCAACTATCTCTAAAAATAAAAAAATAAAAAGCACCACCAAAAACGGTAATTAGTGACAAGTACACAAAATTTTGCTATTTTATAATTGTCATTTGTTTAGAGTCAATAATTTGGTTTCACATTGTAGTAATGTGCCAAATTACTGATTATAAAATATGTGAATGATATATTCTATAGATCCAAATAAAAGGTGAAATAAAAAAAAAAAAGTGTTCGAATTAGGGTTTTCTTGAAGATTGTACAGCATATCACTAAAAATGTAATGTTTTGCAAATTTACATAAGTTACTGTTTGGTATTGAGTTCATCCCAAAGCGTCGCAAATTTCGTTAATATCAAATACCAAGTTGCTATGAAATATCAATTAGTGATGTTACAACACATACTTTCTGCATTTTTAGTAATCGTTACGTAATATAATAAACGTAATACTAGTTGAAATCTCAAAGGCATTTCCACTCAGCAAAAACACATCATATTCAACTATGACACCATCTCTCAAGGTGTACTCATACACTGGTATAAATCGTTGGCGTTTACATTTCAGAAAATAATAATAATAATAATAATAATAGTAATAATAATAATAGTAATAATAATAATAATAGTAATAATAATAATAATAGTAATAATAATAATAATAGTAATAATAATAATAATAATAATAATAATAATAATAATAATAATAAAAACAGCCTATATTTCGAAAACATTGTACATGAAATAATTTGAAGATCTAATATTGAGAAATTGATTCCAATATGAAAGAAAATCTACCTTTCTCATTAAAAGTGCAGAGCAGGTTCGAAAAACAAACATTGTGACAATGTGTCTCAAAAATATGTAAAATCGACTAGTACTCAAGAATAGATTTATGTATGAAATATCTTGCTTCAATATTCAAGATCTAAAAAGAGCTTGAAACTAGTGATGCTACAACCGTACATACTTTCTCACATAATTTCTAACGTTTTCAAGTTTCGGAAATTCAGAAACTTTTTCGGTATCAAGTATCCAGTACGGATTCTGACTATACAGGTTAGAGGAAGTAATTTACTACATACCGTCGCCGACGATTGAAACAGTTTTAAAAATATACTATAATATATTTAAAATGTCTACTATTCAAGTTCTAAATTAGAAGAAACTTAAACCCACACTTGCTCGGTTCGTTCGTTTAGCGGTAGTGCATAAATAATATATTAAGCATTATAATTAAATAATTTTAAAAAAATTAAAAATTTGTATCGCCAATCTTCTTGTCGGATGTTCTTTCAGACTAAAACGGTGTTGGAGAACCTCATCAAAACATTCCCAGAGCAGTTGTTCTGAAGAGTATTGTATATTACTCAAACTCAGGTCACCCACCCCGCACAACTACACCACGAAAACGTCGTATGGTTCGAATTCGGGCCGACGCTTAAAAATGCCCGTTTGGCTAGTCGCATTCGTTTACTAACTTCCGTGAAGTTTTAGAAGTTAAGCGAATTCGAGACTGGCGGGTTCGTGGTTGGGTGACCGTCTAGGAACACCAGGATATAACGACGACGAACCTCTGGCCGAAGAGAAACTAGCGGTGCTACCAAAGCACATATTTTGTCGCATTGTTTCTAAATGCTCTTATACTACATAAACCGAGAAAAATGTTTTCAATCAGCAAGATTTTTTCTGCTCCGAGACCCGATCTCAGATCCTCAGTTATCTTGCCGTCACTTGTACCACTACGCCATACCACTACTAGTACTACCACTACACACAGCCGTATGTATCGAACTCGGGCAGATGAAAAAAAAGGTAAAGGACTGATTCATGTAAAAAAAAATCTCAAAAAACAAAATATTCGTTAGAAACTCCCAAATCCTCCAGTCCGTTTAGGTAGATCAGGGAATATCAATTTTGGAGAAAATCGGCTGAACGGTTTAGAGGCTACAGAAGTCCAAAGACGAACTGACAGCTGTTTGATTGATAGTAATTCCAGGAGCACCAACTAAGATTAGTCCCGTACGTGTAGTACATGGTTTTGCTCGGGCTGTAGGGGTGATATTCCTCCCCCGGATGGCAAAATCCGGCGCCGACCTATCGTCAGCTAGTGGAATTTTCCTCAACCAGGTGCCTCCCGGGTCTTCCTACAATCGTAATATTGTCTTTTCCTTAATGAAATCTGTTCTTTAAAGACATCTTGAAATAAGGTCATGTTCGGTTTTGGGGAAATACCGTACGAGTAGTTTTCGTGTATTTTTGCTCGAAATATAGACAATTTTAATTTTATTTACCAATTTTTTCTCTCAAAACAGCTTTTTTTTTCTTTAAATTTTCTTAAATGTATCAAAGGAGGGTAAAAAATATGGTGCAAGTCCCATTTTCGGCTTGAGATATTACAATTTTAGACCTCGGCCCGAATTCAAACCCGTGCTTCTGTAGCGTAGTGACGGTTGGCGGCAAGTTAACGGAGGACCCGAGTTCAAGACTCAGTGCGGAAAATAATTTCTGCTGGTTGAAAACACGTTTGCAAGTAGTATAATACAGTAAACCCTCACTAACACGAATCCCAAGGGACTGAGAAATCATGAGTTCGTGTTAAAAATTCATGCTAACAGGGGAGTCAAAGAACCCCGCACAAGTTTTATGGAAATGAGGTTTCGGACAAATTGCCTGAAAATGTATGTTGTTTAGTACATTATATATTTCTAATATCAAATCAATGGACACTATGTATTCACAATTGTTTACGACATCGTATAAAAAAGATTAATCTCTTTGCATTCTATTCAGCAAGACCCATAATAATGTCATGATTGCCCGTAACATTTCGACAGAGAGTTTTGCTCGTTGGCAACTCATTTTTCATTTGGAGATTATAACATTCCTGGTGAAAAATCAATTATTAAATTGTACATGTTTGTTACAATTAAATAATAAATTTATATAAAGGTCACGGCTTTGAAATAATGTTTAAGAGTCACAATAAGCATAAAAAAATCAGAAAAGAAAAATATGTCGATTCATAGCAGTGCACAAAACAGTGAATTATAGCCCTTGTAGGTAGAAATACTACACATTATTACCCAAGTGGACAAATAATTTCGCAACATGGATCATTGCTTTGGACGCCCAGGTATTCAATCTACGCGCTGCATCGTCGTCACTGCAATGGTAGGCAGCTCCCCTCCCCGCAAAGCTGTCAATCCCCTATCACTTGCACTTTTGCCGCTCTCGCGAGGAGACGGACGGCTCTTCAGTACAAAACGCCCCCAAGAGGCATTGTGGCCAGCCTGCCTTACGGTCATATTTACGGCCCAGACGTTTATGACCTAAAAAAGTTAGAAATCTGCAAGCATTTATGACCTAAGAAATATGAAAATATGACCATAATTACGACGTAATTTTTGGTTGTATTTTCGAAACCTCCAAAATCTTGCCATTGTTTAAATAACCGTTATATTGAAAATATATATTTAAAAACTAGCACACTCACAATTCAGCCCTTCTCCTTTAGAAGTCAATTGTACCTGCTAATGTTATTTATAGAAGCGGCTAACATTAGCACAAAACTTGAGAAAACTTAACCAACACTTCCTTCGCATCTGATGCTTTCTACGATTTTTCTCATTCTTTATAGCTTATCCTTCCAATTCACAATATACAAAGTAGATAACAGGACTACAAGCATGCAAAAATTGAATACAAAATGAAAATACGACAAAAAGTACAAAAATTCATGGAAAAACATGGCCATAATATCAAATATTAACAGAAAATGACAAAAGGGTTAAAAAGCCAAAATATGACTGTTTGTGACACGCGAAAATTGCATGTTAGTCATAGATAAAATAATGCTTAACTAAAGTTTTCAATGGAAATGACACAAAGAAAAAATATGTCAAACATTCGGCCTCTAGTCATATTTATCACTGAGTCATAAACGTAGCATACAAAATTCACATTGTGTGGAACCCATTTAATTACTTATTGTTCTTTATCACAATTTTGAATGATGAGCCGTACTGATGCGAAAGAATATTTACTCATCTTTCCAATTATTTACCAATAGAGCATGGGGTACCGCAGGGTTCAATCTTAGGCTCTATTCTCTTTCTTTTCTTAGTAAACGATATGCCTTCGCCGATTACAAACGGAAGAACAGTTCTCGTTGCTAATGAAATGAATGTTCTAGGCAAAAAGGAAACAACACCTAGCTCGATTTCAGTTTCAAATTGGTTTTAGTAATAAATTAATAGTTAACGAAGGAAAAACGATTTCAATGCAATATTTAATTTCCATAATATGCAATTGGCTGATGTTAATGTAACAATATTTCTGAGTCTCTCAATTCAGTCAAACTTGAAATGGATCATCCTTATAATTGAATTCAACATTAATTTATGTTCATTATATTATGCATTCAGAATTCTTTCAAATTTATTCAGCCTTCAGATCGTTCCGTGTATTTTGCAAGTGTACATTCCCGGATGACATGTGGCATAATATTCTGGGGGAATTTTATCCAATAGTACCCTGACTTAGAGACTGCAGAAAAAATCGTACGAATAAGCAAATGCCATTTATGTGATTCCTGCAAGCCTCTCTCCGTTGATCTTTGAATTTTACCGTTGACTTGCCTATTTTTCGGTAAAAATCTATAATTTATTTGCAAAACTTGACTTGCATAACGATGGGAACATATTTTCACGCATCACAAGTGACATTACATCACAAGTTGTAGAAATCACGAGTCAGTCTCACAAAATGTTGCTGTTGTGGTCAGTGACAATTGAAACTGTCAGGTTCTTTCTATCGTTTTAACAAAAAATTAAAACTTGTTATAAAGGAAATTTGATTCTCTACAACTTTTACAAGTCGTAGAACAGACTTTTACAAGTATAGCAATAGTTAGAAAAAAATATTGCGATTGAGAAAATCATGGGTAGAAAATCTCGGGGACAATTTTATCAGCGTTCACTCCGGGTTTTGAAATTTTTAGCTAGGTATCACCGTTTTCAATGTAGAAGTGAAAATTCAATTTTTACCTCAGAACTGTTTGGAGTGGTAAAAATGAAAACGAATTACACAGTCCCCCGGCCTAAGAAATGTGCAGGGAACGCAGAAGGATCCGGTATGGTTATTTCGCGTCATCTTAAGAAGAAAACTAAAATTAGTTGTTCATTTAATCGTGACGTCCAATAGCTAAAAACAAGACGAAGTAATATACGGGACAATTTGGCGTCCCTATAAAGTTTCTCGGGACAACGGAGCGGAACTCAAACTAGTGATGCTAAAGCAGCACGTACTTTCTCGCACGTATTTTCACGCAAAATTACGCGGAAAGTATTCAAATTTGCAAAAAATTGTACATGATCTTTTTTTTTTTTAAATTTGTTGCGTCTACTTTTGACGCAACGCGTCTCCAAGCCCCTTGGGGGCGTTGAGCGCTTTGCGCTTCTCGGAGTAATCCTCCATTACTAACAGCGCTATTGGAGTAATCCTCCGTTAATATTATGTCTGTCGCGTCTCGTCGCAGTCGGTTGTCAAGAGTACCGCCAGGTAGCATCTCCGCGTACGCGCCTCCTACCGCGCGCTCCTGCGTCACTACCCAGCGGCCAGAATTAGGAAGGAATAAGGATAGGGGTAGGGTTTAGGACACTTCACATGGGTTGGACTAGCCCTTGTGAAGCAGCCGAACTCGTTTTGTTGGAACAAATTTCACATGAGATTCGACGGGAATCGAACCCGGATCTCAGTGGTGAAAGGCTTGCGACTTTGCATGGGTTGGACTAGCCCTTGTGAAGCAGCCGAACTCGTTTTGTTGGAACAAATTTCACATGAGATTCGACGGGAATCGAACCCGGATCTCAGTGGTGAAAGGCTTGCGACTTTGCAATGAGCCACGAGTACAGTACAAATTTCAAAATCTATCTTAAAGAAACATTATATTAAGGGAAAAATCTATATCTTTAATATTATAAATGTAGGAAGACGCCGAAAAAATTTTGAACTTTTGCAATTTTCGAAAAATCAGGGTTTTTAACGAATATGAGACCTGCGCCATTCTTTTAAACGTTCTTCACACTCTCAAACAACAAAATTTAATCAAAACTTTGGAGCCTTTTTTTAAAAAAATGTCTCAGGGGCTTCACGCAAAGTCACCCAAAATTAAAACATCGGTTACAAATTCAAGGAGCCGCGACATAAGCCAGATCGATAAAGGAATATCAATTATAGAGCAAATGGGTTGCACGATATAGCCACTAGCGTAGTTCACGGACGGACGGACAGATGGAGGGACGGAGGGAGGAACGGACGAAGACTGACGGACGGACGGGCAGACGGACCGACGGGACGGACGGGCAGACGGACCGACGGGACGGACGGGCAGACGGACCGACGGGACGGACGGGCAGACGGACCGACGGGACGGACGGGCAGACGGACCGACGGGACGGACGGGCAGACGGACCGACGGGACAGACGGGCAGACGGACCGACGGGACAGACGAACGGACGGACCGACGGGACGGACGGGCAGACGGACCGACGGGACGGACGGGCAGACGGACCGACGGGCAGACGGACCGACGGGACGGATGGGCAGACGGACCGACGGGACGGATGGGCAGACGGACCGACGGGACGGATGGGCAGACGGACCGACGGGACGGATGGGCAGACGGACCGACGGGACGGATGGGCAGACGGACCGACGGGACGGATGGGGCAGACGGACCGACGGGACGGATGGGCAGACGGACCGACGGGACGGATGGGCAGACGGACCGACGGGACGGATGGGCAGACGGACCGACGGGACGGATGGGCAGACGGACCGACGGGACGGATGGGCAGACGGACCGACGGGACGGATGGGCAGACGGACCGACGGGACGGACAGACAGACGGGACGGACAGACAGACGGGACGGACAGACAGACGGGACGGACAGACAGACGGGACGGACAGACAGACGGGACGGACAGACAGACGGGACGGACAGACAGACGGGACGGACAGACAGACGGGACGGACAGACGGGACGGACGGACGGGATGAGCGGACGGACGGATGGACGGAGGAATAGATGGACGGAGGAACAGATGGACGGAGGAACAGATGGGCGGAGGAACAGATGGGCGGAGGAACAGATGGGCGGAGGAACACATGGGCGGAGGAACAGATGGGCGGAGGAACAGATGGGCGGAGGAACAGATGGGCGGAGGAACAGATGGGCGGAGGAACAGATGGGCGGAGGAACAGATGGGCGGAGGAACAGATGGGCGGAGGAACAGATGGGCGGAGGAACAGATGGGCGGAGGAACAGATGGGCGGGCGGACGGACGGATGGGCGGACGGACGGATGGGCGGACGGACGGATGGGCGGACGGACAGATGGGCGGACGGACAGATGGGCGGACGGACAGATGGGCGGACGGACAGATGGGCGGACGGACAGATGGGCGGACGGACAGATGGGCGGACGGACAGATGGGCGGACGGACAGATGGGCGGACGGACGGATGGACGGACGGACGGACGGACAGAAGGGCGGACGGACGGACGGACGAACGGATGGACAGATGGACGGACGCCGTATTGCCGTCATTCGATTTTTCGGAATCAAGGACCCACAAAACATGAATTCTGGCTACGTCACGTATTAGAGGATTTATTTCTACATTTAGCAACTTTGATTTATCAACGTTTTCGTTACCAGGACCGTGTAATACAATTGTTTGTCGAAAATTCGCCGTTTTTTCGCGCACAACTTTTCTCTACTTCGTAGCGAGAAAGTAAAAACGGGACGATCCCGTATTCTACGGGACGTATACCAATCCTGGGTTAAGGTCGGATGTGATCGCAAGGATCGCACGGCATTTTGCAAGGATGTGTACTGCTATCGAACTATGAACCCCAGTTCAGCCAATTCACACGTTTGCGATTCTCGTTGTTTGTATCCGAAAAAAAGTAGTTTTTTCTTCGGTAATATTTAGAAATATTCTGAGCGCTTTGATTACCTTGAAGCAAATTGCAAATGCAAATGTAAATGTTCCACTTCTTTTTAAGTGTAGGGGAAGGTTGACTTAAGCTGTGAGGCGCGCGAACTCATAGAACCACAGCGCATAGAATAAAAATTGTTGGTTGTAAACACTTTTGCAGGTTTAAGTAATGCCATAATACTAGGTATACTTCGATTTATTTAGAGCTGTACTTGACGTAAATCACCTGTTATGGTGTCATCCAATCGGGAGCTTATATGTAACTACAGTGAAGACCTGTAGTGACGTTCTACCCTCCGATTGGATGACACCCCAACAGCTGATATACGTCAAGTGCAGCTCTAAAAAAATCCAAGTATAGTCGTTTCAAAAAATGAGAGAGTATGTGCTGTTGTAGCATCACTGATTTCATCCACTTTAATTTTCACCAACGACAGATTTTTTTGACCTTTGGTGGCGGATATTTTCGTGGTGGATCTGGCAATCTCAGCCAAACGACCGACGGCCAGATCCAACTTTCGTTTCTGTCACGTGGGTTCGTATTTTCGCTAGCATACTTCGCCAACATTGGACTTCAAGCCATATATTGAGAGTTCGCTCTTGGGACATCGTATTACAAGTCGAGCTACTGCAACTTCGCAAAACATTTCACCTACTCTCGCGGACAACGAGTCGGTTCTGGTCCTGCCCAGTCGACATCTGCAGTAAATAGTATAAATTTGTTTTATGTCAACGGTGCTTTTGAATAAATCTCCAATATTCTTTTAGCAAACTAATCATAAATATACCTGTAAATGCGATTATTCAATTACCAACTCTTCAAAAGAAGAGTAACAGAAATCTCTTTAGAAATTATAATGAAGCGATTGTAATAAACTTTTAATGACCTGTAAACGTTAAAGAAAATAAGGCTTAATTTCAATTCTTTGGACCAAAACTCTTATGCGCCAGCTGAAAGAATAAATGTTGGAACAATTATCAGCCAAAAGGCCAATTGAGATATTATACATCATATATAAAAGTCACAAAAGAAAATAATCCTGGTATTAAAAAACGATTCCATGCTTCAACTTCAATGAACACAGAGCTCCAAGGTGCTTTCAAGAACAAAATTGCACAAACACAGTTTCACATTTTATTTTGCAATTCTTGAATTATAGTAACATTTTACAATCTGCAACTTTATACAAATGAAAATTCAAAATTTTACTCCAAAATAAATTATTGGGCAAAAACCCATTACAGACTAATATTTTTTCTTCATAATCTGCTTTTTCTTTTGAGGAAACTTCATATTAACTAAACATTGTTCTTTTGCATCGCATGTTTTGGTACTTCAAACTCTTTCTTCACACTGCACCAGTCAATGTTCTTAAGAAGAGAATTGTGCTAAAATGCAACAGAAATTCCATTTTGACTGACATTTCATCTTAAGTCATTTTAACTCAGAATTCTTTTGAAGAGGAAAAAATTAAAAATAAATACTCGAACTCACAACTTTGCTGAGTTACACTGAATTTCAATGATTTCCAAAATAATAAAATAAATCAATAAGTTAAAATATAAAACATTGTAATCTACGTTAAAAAGGAAGGCATTTCTAGTTCTTAGTAATTTTATTTAATTAAAAGCTTACTCTATTTCGAAAAAACAAAAAACATGCTCGCTACCAAAAACAATCCACATATAATACATCCACGTTATTTTACAACACATTGTCAGATGACATTAAACAATTAAAATTGATTTTTATTTAAGATTTTTTTAATATGCCATATAAAAGGTTTTCAGCTGCACAACCATTTCTATACATTTGGAGATTATACTGAGATTAAAAAACAAAAATATTTATTTTAATATTTAATGCATTGTTAATAATGATATTTAATGCATTAGTTGCATAACTCTAAACGACTAAATACGCCAGTCACAAGTACTGTAATTCAGCATTAAATCACTGAGCCCCATCTCGATCAGGTTTTCCATTTAGTTTCATTCCATCGATCCATTGAGCACATGCACAGTTGAACAGTTCACTCCTTGCTTTGCTTCTGGACTTAAAGCTTCATTATCTGTTCACGTTATCTTGAACTCTCTTTTTGGTACATGTGGACCGTATTGGGGGGTTTAACTTTTTCGTTAGTTGTGAGTACCAGCAAATACTCGTAAAATAAAGTATGTGACTCATTTGCCTTATAACTCGTCGTTATGCTATTTAACGGAATTCTGAATATTTCTTAATGCCAAATGTTGCAAAAACAGTTCTTTCATACCTTTATTCATAATTCAATTAATTGTAGTAAAACAAGTCTGAATGAATTCCTGAGTTCAAGAAAACCTGCACAGATTTTATTTCTCTCCCATATGTTACAAACAGTATATTTACTATTTTTGACGTTAAAAAAAATTTAAATAGCACTCATCACTTTATTGTTTAAATTTTTTTTTGCTTATCTGAGGAAAAACTGTTCATAGATGTGACTAAACAATGAAAATTTTACTAACAGTAAAACTATCATGCAAAAAATCATCAAATCTTGTAATCACGAAACTGGTTACTGATGATGTTTCTTAAGACTGAAAACGTTACCACCGAAATCATGAAGTACATCAGCTCAGCCTATAACGAGCACCTTTGGTAATTGTCCTTCTTTGCAAGGTACCTGAAAGTATAAATAATTAATTAATTCCAATGTGGAAATGATACAGAAAAAATGCCTTTTAGTAGCTTACCAATTTGATTTGCAAACTTCATTGCCTCTCTCATTTCTTTCCACAAATACTACAAATGGCGCATAATCAGTCAATCAATCACTCAATCATTAGCTCAAATATTCATTAATGGGAGCAAAGTATTTTGAAGTGACATGGAGAAATAGTTTATTATTACAAAACACTGAAAAGTTCACAAATTTGAAGTTATTACAACAGGTAATTGCTCACCTTGGAAGAAAGGTTTGCTCTTTTTTCACGAGGAAAGATATGCAAATAATAAGTAAAATAATGAAATGTGGTACTTAGTAAAAATAGTTTTTAATTAAATTGGCACATGCTATTAATATCCAAGATACAAAATACATAGTATAAGAAAATGAGAACTGAAAATCCTTTCTTTAGATATTACAGTATTGTTATTTAAGGGATCAGAGACACATTCATTTTAACGCACATGAAATTATCAGTAAATGGTAGAAAGCCCTCAGTCGGTGACTGGGTTCCATTTTGCATGCGCTATTGCCAACACTCCTCAGTGTGTGCAGATGTACTTGACCAGTTGACATGTTTTTCATTAATCCTCATATTTCATAAAGGGTTTTCAAATTGTTCACTTGTAGTTTTTGCAGTATTTAAAGTTTTACAAAAAAAAAAAAAAACAACAACACATATTTCTCAAGATGTAAAACAGAAATGTTCCTAGGAATCAGAAAGTTAATTTCATGATTGTTTCATCAATGTTTCAGATGTGGTGCCACTGTTCTCTCAGGGATCATGGGCTGACACTTCGTATACTCATCAGTTACACATTTTTTGTCAGTGGTGGCTCGTGACTTCAAAAGTTAGTCCACAAAATAATGTGGAGAGATTGTAAAGTTGTCTCTGTCAACGACCCGTGCAGTACGCGAGGCATTGTGGATCGTTACCCCCTGCTGCCCATACTTGAAAGCAATCCAGAACTCCCACAGGATTTAAAAGGACAAGTGTTGCTAAGCCCGTCACAGAGGATACGCGTATAACGCATTCATTTTATTTACATTTTTATTGATGAACAATATAGAACTAATGAAATTTGTAAATTTTCAGTTTAAACATAAATTGAATCAGTGATTTGAAAAGGGAAATAAGTTCTTGTTCCAAAGTTCTGAAAAAGAAAGAAAAAAAGGTGTAAAAAATTATTTACATCCACAGTTGGCATCTGGGACATATATGGTCTACATAAAAGTTGTAGAACTAGTTATTGATTGGTCAGGCTACTCTGTAACTTCAAATTTGCTTTTCTGTAATCTACAGAACTGTTTTTGTACCTTGGACTTATTTCTTTTATAAAATAATTATGAAATATTTTTTAGAAAATATTTTTTTTCATTTCTTTACTTTTGGACTTATGAAACAATATAAATATATAATGATGTGAATTAGCATACTTTGCTATATGGACATGAAAAATACTTTTACTAAATTAATAATATCAGCATCTACTCATCATTGATTTCCTCTTGAATCTGTGGCTTTGTCAAAACTCTCTGGTAGAAATGGAAAAATTCATATGGGATGTATTTTACATTTTTTGAACATCAGTTATTTTCTTTCTGTCGATTGGAAGAACAGCGGAGACAAACGTTCTTGAAAGGCAAATCTGGATATGCCTTCCCTTTTGCCAATATGAATGAGTACTTGATAAGCCCATCAATATACTACTCATGTGCTGCAAAGTAACCAAAATATTCTCTATCATACGTTAGCTGTTTTACTTGGAATGAGTCACATTAGGCTCACAATGAGGACTGCCAGAATGAGCTAGAGACTTGGTTGTCTTCTTAAACTAGTTTGACCACAAAGTTTTGAAGTCTATGATATCCTCAGTGTCTATTACTGTTGTCATCAAGTATTTAGGCATTTCCTAGCTGATAAAACTAGTTCTTCTGAGTGAGGATCAGAAACTAATACTGAACTTCTTTCGTTTTTCCAGTTATTAGAATTTATAGTTGGTAATAGAATACATGCTTTAAGCTGGACAAGTTTCATTTTTACACTGATCTGTACCTTGAAGAATAATAAATAAAATGTATTATTTTCTTTAGATTTTTCTGTCTAGATTTATTTTAGTCACATTTAAAACCAAAAATCAAATTAATAAATATATGACTCTCTAAAATAAATCTGGAAAGAAAAATTTAAAGAACGTAAATCTAATGAGTTTGAAGATAGTGAAAGAAACTGTATATCTCAACGCTTTTAACGAAGAAAGTGGACTAATTTCCCTTTTAAAAATCACTGATTCAATAGACATTAACAAGTTTAAGAAATATCAACGCTTTAAAACGTTGTTTCTACATGAAGTTTTTTTTCTCCCCTGCCCTTTCAGGGATCTTGCCATTGGCCAGCGGAGAACGCGCGTGCAAGAAAGCGATCGCCATATCGTCAGCGTGCTCCCAGGTCTAACGCCCCTGACGCCCCATCCCAGGTCTTTGAGATGTTGAGATGGCTACGCCTTGTAAGCCTACGATTTACCATCATCCATACTTCAGCATTACGCGGCTTCCAGGGAGCAACGCCGAGTTAACCACCCGGCCCACAGTACATTCGCAGATCATTGGTATCTGTTTTGCAGTTTATGTAAGATAATTGTGATAGATGTCTCACAGGAGTAATTATATAAATGAAACATTTATATTATATAAATTAAATATACTACAGTAAAACTTGCTTAATACGGAACGTGCGTAATGCGGAAATCTGTCTAATGTGAACATGAATAGTGGTGCTGCCAAATATAAACTCTACTGTAATACATTGTATAATGCGGAATCTTATCTGATACGGAAAAAAATTCTGGTCCCTTGAGCTTCCGCATTTTTTACTCAAAACTTGGTTTGTTCACCGAGGCCATTCAAGTAAGCGCCGATTAAATTGCAAAAAGATCACAGGGCATTTATTTAAAAAATATTCAAAACTCTTCTTACATAAAAAACTATACAGGTGAACCACGAAGCGGAATACTTTGATAACTGCGAATGTTGCGAACAATACACGTGAAATAAAACATACCTTCACGGAAGCCATTCATACGCTGTACAACTAACCCATCCCTGCTTCCCTGAGCATGGAAAGGGAAACAACTTTGAATAACTTCCATATTTATTGCAAATTCAAGTTCTGTGGCAAAATATGAAACTTTTGTTCGAAACATTTCTTTTCATTTCACGTAGGCTAAACGAAAAAAAACCCTCTAGGTTTCTTCAAATTGAATAATTTTTTACTTACTGCGCAATAAATCATTAGTACATTAAAAACATATTTGTCTTTTACTTTTGCTACTGTCTTTAGTGCCGGTCACGGACCCTAACGGTGGTATCTCTAGTGATAAGCCTCTGCCTTCCACAAAGTCGCAAAAAGTAAGTCCGGCCAAGGAGACCGCTCCTCTCCGACGGTAAAAAGGAATTGCTTGGTAATGCACACAAAGTAAATAACAATATGTACATCACGTAACGCTCGTTCATATCATTCTCATAAACATTTTACAGAAAATTAAGATTATTGTTCTAAGCGGATCCCAATATTGAATTGTGGGAATTCGGATCCCAATATGGCAACACGTGAGTGCACGGGTAGCAATCCTTTTCTGCTCAAGTTCAAACATGCCGAGGTTCATAGTACCACAACCACTTGAACGCGCACAACCTCGAGTTCATCGGTAGAGCGTCCACCGTGAGTCAACACTCGACGGCCAGTGGTCAACATCACAGAGAAGTAATACACTCCACGTTGGACGCATACGAGCATCGAGGCGCAAAAAAATACACGTAGGAAATGGCAGGAAAGTTCAATTTAATGTGACGTGAGGGGTGCAGCATATTCGCTTACTCGCGGCCTTACTCTCGCTCTCTCTCGGGCCATAGCACTGGCGTTCCTCCAGCATTTTCCAAATGCGAGGTACATTTCGCAGTACTCAGACATGACAAACGCGTTCAATTTCGCTGCATCCACACCGCCCCGTCACCTAACTCGAATGCACGACAAATGTTCAATACTAACGTTCAATATATGCATAGTAACTTAAGCCGTAAGAGCGCGCCACGGAGGACATGCCGACTAGACACAGTCGCAAATAACGTGAATGTTACCGAGAATGCACTACATCCTAGTTACGACCAAGCACGGCACAGTATTGGGTAACGATTGGGTACACTATTTCCAGAAACAAACTCTGGTTTTCTCCGTAATGATTTCGCACTTACAAATTTTCTTGGCTGCCATCCTGTACAATGTCATACTTTCGTATTACTTTCTCTCTTCTACGTATACAAGGTGTGTCCGGAAAGTAATGCATTTTTTAAACCAATATATTTATTGAATAT
The DNA here is from genome assembly GCA_011170035.1 of Teleogryllus occipitalis. Taxonomy (NCBI): domain Eukaryota; kingdom Metazoa; phylum Arthropoda; class Insecta; order Orthoptera; family Gryllidae; genus Teleogryllus; species Teleogryllus occipitalis. The sequence continues at coordinate 153,722 of BLKR01001403.1, forward strand.
ATTGATACAAACGTTTAAAACGGTTCTAAGTGGTTCCCTTGGGCATCCACACTCGTTTTCCTTTCAACAATGGCGCCTAACTCAGGCCAGATCACGAAGCAGCCGCGAGCCACCCACGGTCCCACGAGTCTACAAATTCGCCCTCGAACTGCGCATGACACAGGAGCAACGAGAAGTATCTTTCGCTTTCCGGTCTTCGAAGGGGAATGCACAAACATGTAAGACGGCGGGAATAGAATTCGAAAGTAAATATATTAGGTTTTGTGATTTTAAGATGGTTAGTAATATTGGACATCCTGTTGCTGGGGACATCGTAAGTCATATCCCAATTACAGGTGTGAATTTGAATTCCAGCAGACCGACACGCACCAAAAAGCGACATGCAAAAAATTTATTAGGACTTGAAGAAATTTCAAAAGCTTTTCTTTACGGAAAATAGATTAGTATTTATAATAGCAATTCGTCAAAAAAGTATGGTCTTCGTTTAAAAAAGCATGAAACATTATTAAAAATACAATGTAAAAACCATGTTTTTCATGGCGGAGTGGGGTAGGAACCAATTGTAAATTTAATTTGGAGTATCGTTACTCAAACGTTTTACGTGAATACGCTTTTGTACTGATTTACCAGGCTGTGCGTGTTCCCTACGATGGACAATTACATTACGAAATTTGTACTTGTTTGTTTATTGATCGAAACAAGATTTTGTTTTCGTGTTACTCTGAAATAAAAGCAATTTTCAACAAAATTCGTTAAAAAGGTGGTTTTTTTTCTTTTTTTTTTTTCCAAAAGGATTCAAAGTTTTTTCTTGAAATGTTTTGCTCTTACACAGAAATGTTCTCACAAGAACATGGCGAATTACATTAAAACCTCTGAAATTTTGAAAGTTCCAAAATTCCATGTTTTACACCCCTTTATATCTTTAATACTGAAGCTGAATAATTCTAAATAATGCAATTTATAACTGAATATTAGATATTTACATAATATAATATTCGTAGTTTCTTTCTCGCCACAGAGCTGTGCGAAAAAACAGCAAATTTTCGGCAGAAAACCCATTATTACAAGGCCCTGTTAACGAAAAAGTGGATAAATCCAGTTGATAAATTCAGAACAAAAAACATCACGTAAAGTAGACAGAATCCACGCGAGTTCTTGATACCGAAAAATCGATTGACAGCAAAACGTGTGTCTGCACAACGCTAGCGGCTAAACAGTTCGGCCGAGTTTCTTTAAAATTGACATTCCCCAATCGATCTGGCTGATTCGTGGCCAGAAGTTGAATTTGAAACCGATATTTTAATTTTTGGGATTACTTTATAAGAAGCCCAATGGACATTTTCCAAATTTTCAAAAAAATGGCTACATCGTTTTTGATTAAATATTGTTGTTGGATAAGTTGTTGAAGGACGTTTAAGAGGATGGTGCAGGTCTCATATTCGTTGAAAACTCTGATTTTTCGCAAATTGAATACGTTCAATATTTTATCGTTCGTGTGCAAAATATCCCTGGATGTTACTGTGAAAACGTCACTCCGCTTAACCTCACTCGCATGATCACTCACGTCTTATACGTAATTTGCAGCCCAAAAAGTTGTATACAAATAAATACGGCGTCTTGTCAATCAGTTTACATTTTAATTGGATAAAGAAAAGTAGGTAATTAATAACGTGAAAAAGAAAATTAATATTTTGGAAGACGATGGACCGCACCTTCACCGACGCATAGGTTTCGAAGGTCCTGGTTTTCATCGACATCTGCTACATACCGAATAATGGCATTAGCCTTTATTACAACTCTTGTATCTTACTTTGTTTCTAATAATTGGCATTATCTAATATCTTGAAGAATATACAAGTCCTCTTTTATTGGTTCGCCAGGTTTAATGGTTTTATCTTGCTGTACTTGTTCCAGCACGGAACTCGCTTTCCAACACATTTCCAGAAACTAGTGTCAAATTGTCGCAACACTTTTTGGATTTCTTTAATTTAACAGCCGCAAATGACCAAGAAATGGATGAGCCCTTCAAACCAATAAATTATGAGTGTGTACTGTGCTCGCACTTTTTCTTGATCCTCGAGCTCCCTAGTCCTCGCTCAGTCCGGCATAGCACGGCTCGGTAGAAAATATGAGCTCCACTCGGAACGTCACGGCTCAGTTTGCAGTGCTGCCCACCTTCTTCCTTTCCAATGCCGACTTCCTATTTTTCCGTCTCTTTCTATCGACCTGTGCATACCATGTTCCTTCTTGTTACTCAATTATTTCTATAACTATTAATTATTTCTTCAGAATTTAAAAAAATCTTCCGTTTCTCATAGCTATCTACTCCAAGACGAGTTATTACGCCGAGTTTTCTGTCAAAGTTGACTGCCCTGCACTGCCGTGACGTAGACAGAACCCGCCTCTCCCCGCAAACCCCGCTGTGAAGTATCAAGAAAAAGTGTGCGATTAGTACACCTCAGAGTGTACACGTCATGTTGCTGAATATGTAAGATAGCAAATCATCATGCACTGTAACTTGTTCGTTTTCGGGAGTTCTCGCTATCCTTGCTAGCTAGCATGGTGTAATTGGAATCTTTAAGTAGTCGCACATCATTGTCTTACCCATTCACTGGCTACAAGTAGTATTGTGATGGCAGTGAAAGCCTTCTCTCTATAATCCGACAGGACGTGGACTGAAGATCTGTGACCAAATAATCTTGGATCGGTGTTTTCAGAGACTACACTGAAAGGGTAAAGGCAAGTCTCTACCTCTCCAGTATCCGACCAGACAATGATTGACAGTGCGCTCAGAAAGTTTACAAACTGTTACAGACTGGGCAGCAGTGGCGTAGCTAGGGGGGCGGTGCACCCCGGGTGACACCAATTATAAAATTTTGTTCGAATTATATAATTTTAATGATTTATTTAAAAAATGATTATCACATACACATACACACACTAATTTCATAGTTATACAATTAAATCATATATACTAAGAAAGCAAAGAAAAATAATGTAAAGTAAAACACGAAACTATAAGCAGTGAGCCGCAATTCTTCAGTGGTCCAAGAGTCTCGATTTCAGCGAGTACTCTATCTTATCTTATCTTATCATTAATCTTCATAAAATGATCTACAAATTATGTTTAATATCGGGCAAATTTACTTGTATTATTATTAAATAATGTATAAACTATTCAGATAGAGATATTTTTATATTTAATTTAGGGGGGGGGGAGACCATTAGTTTTGCCCTGGGTGACACCAACATAAGCTACGCCACATAAGCTAGGCAACATCTTCACACAAGTCATTTACTAGTGTAAAATAAATTTTATTGAAAATAAATATAACACTTAAAAATTAAATTCATGAAACAACCTGAGCATTTCATTCAGAAAGTAGATTAATGTTATATCCGACTAACCCATTCATGAAATTGGCAGCATTGGCATCAACAGTATTAACGATACATCTGGTATGCTCAGGGCAGATTATCTAAAAAGAAAAAAAGGAAAAAAAAATCACCTTTTTTCGTCCCTTTTTGTTACCACTTCCCTCTAACTGGCCAATGTTAAGCTGCAATAGAACACAGTCGTAGGAAAGAATGTGCTCAGAAACCATGTTTCATTTATATACTTGATGCATTCTGAACCTGATTTGGATATAATTTCATTTGTGGAATAGTCTTGATATTCAAAGAATACCTAAGTGAACTCAAGAGAATTCGCTAGTGCAGGCGAAGGCACCGCATGCCAGCCGTGATAACCTAGGGCTCCTCAAGTTTCAAGGGTTGTGAGAGGGGAGAATGCGCAGCTGGACAGTCACTGGCACTGCAAAATATTGCAGTGAACCAGTCCTCCTTTGGTCATTCATAAGTTACACTTCTCTCAAGTTTTTGTGAAAATGGAGTGTGTTAATGATCCAAAAGTTAGTGGTTTGTGTAATTGTCTTATAGAACAATTATTAAGGACAGAATTTCATAGTATTGGGATTTCAGAAAAGCTCAAAATAAAAGACAACAGTAGAGGTATCTTCCATAAAGTGCGGTATACTTAAAATCATGTTCATGATTCGCCACTGACATTCAATATGAACTGAAAAATTATCTTGTATCCGTGAAGTGTTTATAAAAGGGGAAAGGGCAGAATGAAACTGATTTCTCACATTGTTTTGATAAGAGAATAAAAAGCAATACTTACTAGGGATTTTGAATTATGACGTCAAAGTTATTGAGACCATTAATATTATTATGAAGGGAATTGCAATGAGATTTATTGCAAGCACGTAACAGCAAGTGCCATGTATTCAGCTTCTCAAAATAACCTACAACAAGAAAAAATGTTAAAATTATATTCAACATTCTTGAAGAATCAACATTGGGACACTTAGCAATGGATGACTGTATTAAAAAATTCATTTCAGCAATTTCATTTCAGTACATATTAAAATTAAATGTTGTCAAAGATATTACCTGTTTCACAGCATATAGTTTTTACAGCAGCAATCCAAGACATTTAAAGTTTTGAAGGAACACAAGCATGATGCAAACACTCCATTTCTCTTGAATATGTCCACACGATTCTTCTTTTTTAGAGGAATTTCCATGAAATTCACTTTCTCTTCATCCTACCACCATGAATACACAAAATTCCCTTATTTTCTCCCTTCCCTTAAAAATTTAATTTTCTCACTAGTTTCCGTGATCACTGTGTGTGCACACATCCAAAAAGCGTTTGTTAATACAAGCAAGGGAGTTTTAAGACAGATTTACAACATAAAGTACAAAAAATTTGAACTGCAATGAGTACATTAAACAGCACAATTATCAGACAGACAACACACAATGCTTGCAAACAGCAAATACTTAAAAAACATAACCACACTGTTCAAACAGACACTGTATGTAGATTCTAAGAGGTATTTGACGGAAAGGTTTACACCAATTTCAAGAACAAAATTTTTAACATGACACACAATACAAATTAAAACATCAAATATTAGTAGAAGAAGCACGAAACAAAAACTGACCCACATCAATTTTAAATACATTACATTTCTTATCTCGATTGTAATTTGGAATATTTCTATAAGGACAATAACAGGAGTATTACATCATGGATCCAGTGAACCACTTCCAAATCTACTTGCACACAACAATGCAGAATAACATATAGTGCTTTCATGACGTCAAGATTAACTTGCAATAAAAAAGCCAACAGAAAGACACATTCACACACACAAAGATAATTCTTAAATTAGCAAGTTTCATAGCAGAATATCTCAAGAAAAATTTTAGTCTGGGATACATAATAGAATTTTGGTGTTACAAATACTTCACAAAACCACTCTATTTTATTCAAACTGTAATGATTCTATTTGGTCAATTCAAAAAATATAAAAATTGATTCATAACCATAAATTAAACTTTAGGTATTACCATGAATGCAAATTAAATGAGACTCGTAACATTAAAAGAAGCTACACCAGTCATGGCAAGTTGGTACTTGCACCATGGCAACTTGCTGTTACCAATCCCTGCAGGTTTGAAAATTAGTGTCTGCCATCATGCAAGTGTAAAGGGCACATCAAAAGAAGAGCAGCATGCAATTGTACCCTTTTTGAAGACTTGAAGAATGTGAATTGAAGTACAAGCAGTTGTCAATGACCATAGTAAGAATGATAAAACAGTTAACAAAATTCAACTGCCAAAATGAAATTCAACTAATCAACTCACTTCAGATGAACAAAACATCAACTCTGATTGCAAACTTGTTGCAAAAAAAAGTGCCACTCTCTAAGAAAGTTGTACACTTTAGTGGTGAGAATATTATTCAGCAAAAGACTTGGCAGAGAGGTGTATAAAAAATGTTTAGGAGAAACCCATAGCATTCTACATGTCTTGTTTGCATGAAGATGTAGAGGGAGAAACAAATTTGGAGTTCCGCCACTTATCTTTTAACAGCAAATAGAATCTTCCAGTAATGGTGCATTTCATTCAAGTAACTAATAAACCTTTAAATTCCATTAACACTTAAAATGATCGCTTTTTCTTTTCTATTTATTCACTCATAACATTAAATGGTCAAAGATTTGACGTAAGGATGTATTCAAGGATTAAAATGAATAGGGCTTATACAAATTCACAAAACATTTCTCATTGAAATTCCATTCTTTAATTTAATACTCTATACCTCAGATGGAAATCTGCAAGTCATGTTTTTTTTATAAATGCAAAAGAAAATAACAAACATAAAAGGAATGTAAAACAATGCCCACTTGTCACCTTCAGGATATCTCTGTGCTTCCCTTTGTATTTTCCAGTTCTTCACCCCAACTTAAATTTAGTAGTCTTTGGTATTCGTTAAAAGCTCAAGAAACTTCATCACTAAACATTTAAATTACCACAGTTACCTGAATATAAGTTGACTCTGAATTTAAGACAACCCCTTAATTTTGCAAAAGGCCTCTTGATATTTTTTAAAATTTGTAACTAAGTCTTACTATTTCGTGAAAATAAAATTGCAAATTGTCTCATTGACCAGAAAATTGTCTTGTAGATGACAATGTTATGCCCAAGTCATATTTTCTTTTTCCTTAAAATCATCATCATAATGTTTTTTGTCATAACCTTCTTCGTCTTCACATATCTCACTGTTTCTTTCTGACCCTCCATACTTCGACACCCTCTGACGTTTTAGGTCTTTCAAATGACCCCCTTTTTGTGTCACCATATTTTCATTCTGACCCAGTCTTATTCGTGGCTTCGATTTTAACAGTTCTTTCACATTCTGTTCTTCCGTTCACACATCTCTGTTCCTCCTTTTCGCGGGTAATTATAGATAGCGGTGTGTCCAAATTTGGAAAGCTTTTACTAACAGAATATTTGTTTAAAATCCTTTCCTTGAAGGAATGTAGAATGCGTATGTGAATTGTTTCATTCCTATCTCATGCAAAGCGCAAATTCGCACTCGCCAGGCGTCGAACCAAGAGTACGCGCGGCCTCCTCAATCTCATAACTCGCATCGTCTAACAAAATCTCGGCTACATTTTGCCTTCTTTTACGTTGCGTTTCACTTAATACCTTTCGTTTGAGATTCTATTATTGGTCCATTCTAAAAGATGTCTTTATCGCCCGGCAAATTCGTGGTTGATGCCGAGAATACGACAGCGAAGAATAATAATTACGTATTATAGACATGCGTGATATTTTTGTCGTCTTGCAGTTTTTATCATTTAAAAAACAGTAAAAAATAGTATGTGATTATGAAGGGGAAAAGTACAAACTGCACATTATATCTTGAGCTCTAGAATCGCTATTCCTTTTACATACCAGCAGTTGAAATATGAAGGTAGCAACACTTGTTGCTAGTTGTGTTTGATAACAAGAAATGTTTGCTAATGTAATAGGAAGTACTGGTACGAACTGTTTTAATTATGATTAGAATGAAACCAATTAGTGGTTGCCAATGTGGCATGAACCTACGACAAGGGGTATCCTTCAGGAAATTTGAGATAACCAAATCAACTCTTTCCTTATAACAGATTTTTTTCCTTTCTCTTTTATTTCTTATCACATTGGTTCCAAAACTCGGTTACAACGTCCAATTAGTCACATCCAACAGATAGTCTACAATAATACAATTAAATATACAAAATAAAAATTGCTCCAACCAATGTAAGATTTAAGAATTTCAAATGATATTAGAATTACAGAATGCTGTCCCTCTCAAACATTGAATAAAAATATTTAAATTAAAAATTGAAGATAAGTTAAAAATAAATTAAATTAAAATAAAATAAAACGCATGAATATTTGCATAAAAGTATGAAGCACAAGTTAACACTATTTCACTACGATCAAAGAAACTGAAACTGAAACTGAAAACAAATATTTTGCGTGTGTGGCGCGAATTTCGAATTTTTGAACTTATAAAATTGGTTTGAATTCTTTTTCACTGCCGTTCACATTGTTTAAAAATCCGAAAAAATATACGTTATAGAATGTTATTAGACCCATTCAAGGGTAAAACTGAGACAGTACTCCAACGTTATCACGTCGAAAATCAGTTTCATTTTTTTTTCTATTTGAATTTGGCATCAAAATTAGTAGAGAAAAATACCTTCAAATTCAACTATTTTTTTCCCAGTCTCTGCCATTTTCGGTAGCCTGATATATGCAATAGATGCTGAGAAAAAATAAAACATGAAAAACACGTTTTTCGTATCTCTGCAACTGATTGCCTTAGAAGGCTGATTATTTTTATTTTTTATCTATGACCATTTCTACAGCTACGTATCTACGACTATTTTATTACCATTGATGTTTTAATTTGGACCTTTCGCAGTTCAGAAACATCGATGTTTTGTTTCGGGATGTCGCATCTCTAGTTGGAAACACTCACAGAGGCATCAGTTAGGTTAATCAGGCGAACCCTAAGTAAAACAACCTGTCACTGGGTGCGGCATCATGCAATCGAGTTGAAAAGGGCAAAATGTTCAACTTGCATAATAATAGTACGTAACCGTAATAAATAAGAGAAAGTACATGCTGTTGTAGCCCCATTAGTTTTCGTTAATAAAAGTTTCTGAAACAAAACCCCCGATGATAAAAGGGATCCAATGTTTCAAGAAAAAAAAGTAATGTATATGGTGAAATGTAATCTCACATTTAATGAAAAGAAACACACTCAAATTGTTAACGAAATCAATGAGTTCCTTCCGAAAACCTAGACTCACATCATTACTCGAGAAATACGCTTACCACTCACCACATCATTACGAGAATACGTTTACCACTACCCAAATAAAATTCTATGCTACAATTTAACGTAATGGAACTGGGGATAACCCGTCAAAAAAGACGGGGCAAAATCACATTCCCATATTAATTATTCATTATAATACTAGAACACAAAATAATTGAATAGTATAATTTAAATTTTATTTCAAAATTTCCTGTATTGTTAGTGATAGGTTCTCAAATTGGGGCACGCACTCGTGGGGGGGGGGGATAATTTTACGGAGAATCTTGAAGTCAGGTGAAATTTTGAATCTTATGCGATTGTAGCCACTGGTTGCCATGTCCCATGGAAAAATCAAATTTAGTTTCTGTTTGTTATGAGTTTAGACTGACTGCATTCTTGGAATCCAATAGCGTGAATATCGAAGTCGACTGTGTCGCCTATGTTCCCAAAAATCTTTCGAATTTTGTGAAGAGCCAACAATCTGCTGCGTTTCAGTCTCGTGATTTTATATCAGAGACGAGGCGTCCAGTCATCGATAGATTCGCCGATGACAAAGTAAAATAATACCAATAAATTTTAAATGCGTGTATTTACGAATGTTATATGAAAGTTGTATTGTGTAACTAGTCAATAAATACATTACTTAAAGTGTATTAGTATAGAAAGCGAGAAATACGAAAAGTAAAGAGAAGATGGCAAAGAAATCGCAACTATCAGCGCTAGCCGCCCGCTCGCGGTGACTCCGCCAGCCGCAGCGGTTCGTATTCTACTGCACGGCGAAAAGACTAACTCACAGCTAATGTCGGTGAATCCATGGTGCAAAGAGAAGCAATCTAAAAATATATGAAGAGACCTCCAGGTGGGACCTATTTTTTTTTTGTCCCGAGCCACCACGAAATCACCAGAGCCGACAAATGATACCAATTTAGAGAAACCTACAAGGTTTTGCTGTATTTTGCAAATAAAATTCCGTTTGACTGTTTATAACCCTATCTTTTATAGCCACTCACACTGCGAAACCGAATTGCGAAAACTACCGAATTATACCGCCAGAGGCCGCACATTTCATAGCGACCAGGTCGGTTTTTCATTTTTTACTAATGGGAACCCGTCAAAATTTGACGGTGAGATCTGAGATAAATGTAAAATACTGCGACCAGAGTAATATTCACAAAACAAATTCTTAAATCGGAAGAAAGAGCAAACCTCTCATATAATGCTTATTTTTGCATCTCTGTATTCACTTTTATGGGCAGGATCATCAGATATTATGCAGCACAAAATCAATTATGTATGATAAATTAACTCTTGCACAATTGAACACATGCGTCCCAGGTGGCAAATCTATATCAGCACCGAATGACACAGAAGGCAGAATATAATTATATTTATGGATATTATTTCTGAAGTTTTGAGAGAGAGAGAGAGAAAGAGAGAGAGAGAGAGAGAGAGAGAGAGTGAGTGAGAGAGTGAGTGAGTGAGTGTGTGGGTGGGTGTGATCTCCTATAAACAACTGTTTCAATTCCGACATATTGCGAGAAGGCAAACTTATTTTTCCATTTAAGCAACACATAGTAAACTGGTTTGCAGAATTTCTCTCGCATAGAAAGTACAAAGCAGAACAACACTGACATTTCAGGGATTAAGATCCGACAGTAAATGAAATGACTTCTCTGTCACGACATCTGCGGGGCCACCTCGGGACGCGACATAATATTTGCACAACTTCACCATCCTGCAATTTATTTAGAGCTGCCTCTGACAGGTCATCAGCTGTTATGGTGCCATCCAATCGAGACCTTACACGTCTCTTTGGTGACGTTCAACCTTCTGATTGGATGACACCGTAACAGCTGATTTACGTCAGCGCCAGCTCTGAATAAATCCACGTATACTGCAGTAAAATCGAACGAACAAAAGCCAGTGTCCGAATGTTCTCAACAAAATACACCACGAAAACAAATACATGCAAACACGGTCAGTGCCAAATAGCAATTATTACTCCTGAAAAGCAACCTCGACGAATTGTAAACAACATATGTGCCATTAAGCGGCGAGGACTTACATCTATCAATGTACTCGTAACTATCGATAATTAAAACACCCTTTGGAAGAAAACAATTGACTACTGATAAGCGTACTATTAAAGAATTATTTAATTTATACCGTAAATGCTTGTAAATCAACACAAATATCTGATCACACATCTAGTGATCACATTCTTTCAAAGGAAAAATAAATACAATCGGTTCAGTAGAACTCGAAACGAAGCCATGGCAGAATACCTTATTTTTTAAATACATAGATTACTTATGGGTGCGTGCTATCGAAAAATATTTTCGGCGCGTATCTTTAAATCATACATACAAGATTTCGCTTCATGAAAGGGTAAAATAACTAAATACAAAAAATTACGAATTCCTAAAACCAGAAGATACTGATACAAAATCATTTGTTTTCATTCTTACTTCCTGCAGACTAAACTATCGAAATCCATTGGAAATGTTTGGCTACACAATGGCGTAAAATAGATAGAGAGTATTACATACACCTACGACTGGTAAATAATATTTTGCAATTTCTCTTAACATTTTTATATATAGTGTTACAAACAATCCAGTACTCTCGCAAAAAAATGCTTAACTCAGAAGAAGGAGAATTTGTTGTACATTACCTCGTGTAAAAGAATAAATAACCTCGAAATGCTATCCAAGAAATTTTACCTAGATTTTTTAACCTAATTTTTAAAATTCAAGAACATAACTACAAACTACACAACAGCCCTAAATATAAAAATAAAGAAAATACTTTAATGATTTTAAGTGTACAGCAGCTCCTCCTAGATAGGTTAAGATACAAATGTTGTATTTAGTATTTAATAACAGCTGATATTTATTCACATGTATCAAGTCTATACTGGCATGCGGAAACTAGGATACAAAATTATGGTAAAAGAAATTCAGAGACATACAAGATAGAAATATCAAACAAATCTACTGATAATTATTATTTTCAGTAGATTTGTCTTTGAGGAAAAAATGTCCAAATATGTTAAAATAATAAAGATTTTAGACAGGACAAGTAAACAGTTTTTAGGTTAATGATCGTTCACATTCCCCACTCAAGGCAATATAGATGGTATAGATGTATACAGCAGGAAGAGAGAAAGAGGCAAAATAATGTTTTACTAAAAAGAATGCAGTAGTCAAAACTTGATAGAAGAAAACTAAATGCTAAAATGTATCAGAAAATTTTGAAGTAATATATTTTTCTGTCAAATGTACAAAATTACAGCTGTGTATAGACTACAGAAAAGTACAAAACTATTTCCACAAGTAATTAAAAACATTATTTTTATCATACAATTTTTGCAGGATAATAAAAACAATGAATGATGAATTTGAACGTTTGAAAATTCTGTTTTAGAATACAAGGTTCATTACCTTATGAAAACACTATTAAGAGAAAATTCTACCAAAAATAGACAGGAAATTAATCTCACACTCTTTTTTGCTAAATTACACTCTTTTACATTCAATTTTCACAATCAGTTCACAAAAGAAAGGGGAGAGAAAAAAAGGAAGAAAGAAAAAAAGATCCTAGAGATATGAAACATGAACTATTAATTTCAAAGAAAATACATTTAAATAGAAAAAATAGAATCTACACAAATAAATGCACACTGTTCAACATTCCAGCAAGTTAAACATGTAATAATGAGATAAAAAAGTGTACATCAAAGGAAGAAAACTGAAATAACAATTGTATTGTTCACCAATCTACCAACTTCGATTATCAATGTTTCTGAAAAGATTTAGTAATTCACATGTTTTCCCACAATTTCATTAACACTAATTTCAATGGGGATTATTATTTAATGCAAGTGCATTTTCTTGATTTTAATACAATAGAATAATGCCAGCTTCTTGATGGCAAGAAACATACCGACTGAGGAGTCCGATCAGTCCGTCAATGTGTTGTTGTCCAAGAAGAATAACCCCCGAAAAGTCCAAGGAGAAAGGAAAGAAGTCGGGAATGGCTGAGTTACCGAGGGCGGAGGAGTCGCTCACCTTTGAGAGGACCCCCATCTGAGTGGTGATGCATCCGAGAGCCCATGGAAGATAGTTGAGGCAAGGGGGAAGAAACCATCGCACTCCATGCCCAGGCGTCGGGATGCCTTGTTAGTGAACGCCAAGGAGGGGGCGACGTACGCGGAAATTTTGCGATACATGAAGGAAACCCCAGAGCTTGAAGAACTGGGCCTCAATGTAGTTACAATAAGAAAGAGAGGCACGGGAGACCTACTTTTGGGGATGGGAGCCGCGGGCTGTTCGAAGGCGGCGCTTTTTGAGACCGCTGTGGCCGAACAACTAAAAGGAAAGACGGAGGAAGAGACTGTCAAGTGAGGTACTCCTGGAGATTAAAGACCTGGACGATGTCACGACGGGCAAAGAAATTACTGAGGTCTTTGAGAGACAGCTTAAAGGAGCCAAGGACAGAAAAATAATACTTAAGTCCATTCGCACCGCCTACGGTAGCATCCAAACGGCCGTGATTGCACTACCAGCAGATCTAGCCAAAAAAGCGGACCGAAAGAACGAAATTCGGATTAGCTGGGTTAGGTATCGCAATAGGGTGAAGATAGTTGCTACCAGGTGTTACGGGTGCTACGCTTTTGGGCACCTGGCGCGAAACTGTGAAGGGCCTGATAGGTCCTAGAATTGTCATCGATGAAGTGAGGGAGGGCATTCTGTTAAACCCCCTAACTGTTGCCTGTCAAGAAAAAGAGAGAGAGACGCATGCAACATGTAGCTATAAGTGCTCCAATTACCAAAAAGTATTACGGAAGGTGGAACGGAGTTAGAAGAATGATACTGAGAGTTCTTCAACCCTAGAGCTACCCTCGAAGCAGCTCTAGGGTTCCGAGGAGCACCGATTGCTACACGAATAATGACGAATCACATGACACAATTGCCCTTCCAATGTGCGATCGCAGAGGCGAGAACACATACATATCGCATGGGTTTCTTGACAGTTCTTTGATGTAATATTTTTCGGTGTTGTTTCGTCTTGTGTGTAGTGCTTTGTGTTTTGGCAAGGCGTAATGATCGGAGTGTGCTAAGGTGCCTTATATATTACTCAAATCGCGGTGATAATATTCGGTAGAAAATGAATTCTGCGAGTCGCCTTATTGAACAGCCAGTTTTTTCATTAGTTTATGAGGATAAGGTACAAGTAAAAGAACCAGGCAGGTCCCGCTATATTATACTACTACATAAACTTGCAAAAGTGTTTTCAACCAGCGAATTTTTTTCCTGCATTGAGAATCCAACTCCGGTCCTTCGAGTTAACTCGCTGTAAACCTACGCTATGAAAATTGACTATATTTCGCACAAAATTACACGAAAATTACTAGTTTTTGAACACGATCTTATTTCAAGATGTCTTAAGGAGCCGTCTATAAATTACGTAACGCAAAATTTCGAGTATTATGAATACTCTCTCCCCTCCAGTAACGCACTGTAACACGCACTTGGATCTCTCCTAAAGAATTACGTAACGCTTGTGAAAACACCCTCACTTAAAGTAAGTAAAAATATATTTTATAACAGTAACATGTGTTAATTTTCTTTGTTATATATTAAAATTTATGGCAATTAAAGTTAGAAATACTTGGTGATGCTGTCGGCACCTAGCATGGAGACAAATTTTGAATGAAGAAAGGACGCAGAGGCGAGACAATTTCTGACAAGCCGTGCACCCGCCGTCGTGGATGATGCATGGGCTAGAGACTATTGGGGCAATTTTATTCTAGAATATACTACCATAGCCCGCTAGAGTGCATACTAGCAGGCTATGATACTACAGAACAGCTTTGAATATTTTTTTTCGTAATCTAACAGATTCAATCAATATACCACGGTGAAAAAATGTTTCCATTCATAGTAATAATTCGTCCATTTCCCTTGCGCATCCTGTACATTGCGATAGAAGAGTATAGTGCAACATGTAGATGAATCCCGAGATCGCCAACGGCCAGCGCTGACAAACGGAGCGTTGACTGCTGCTAAGATGACAGTTCAGTGGCCACGCGTTTCAGCGGAGGGATTCATTTCAGGTTACTACATTTCGGGTCATCTACTTCAATCTCTCGTTGGGCAGCCTATACTGCGATTTATCCATAGCTGCCTGTGATATTTCATCAGCTGTTACGGTATCGTCCAATCAGAAGGTTGAAGGTTGAACATCACTGTAGTGACGTGAAGGCCCCGACTGGATGGCACTGTAACAGCTGATGAAATGTCACAGGCAGCATTGGAAATATCGCATTATATACGATGTCGATCCCAAATTGTCATGCAGTCGTCAGTTTCCCTTGCGCATCCTGCACGTTCCGATATACAGGTATTGTGCAACGTTTGGATAAAAGCAAGATCGCCAACACCCAACGGTGAAAGCTGACAAGCTGGCAGGTCACGGGTGCCGCATCACGCGTTTCAGCGGAGATGTTCCGGTTTGCCTACATCCACTTCATTCTCTTGTTGGATAAAGAATAGTAATAAGCTTTATTTTTTAATTCAATCAACCGTGCCTCTTCGATTTGCAGAACCTGCACCATTTCAGGTGGAGTGCAGGTACCATTCATTCCGACTTCCTCCTATGTCCTGGTGATTACAGAAACCTTGTTTTATGAAAATGAATGGCAGCAATATACATCTTGAATTTCAATAACGCCATCTCGTTTTTCATTGCAGACTCCTCTTCAGCTGCTGGAGAAAAGGGTGCAGAACATGTTCGAGGTGCCATTTATCCCGGCGATGACATAAAATGTAATATTGTTGATTTCGATAATATCCTAGTATTGCTGTGTAGTAATTTTGGATTTCAAGTGGTATGCCATAACATGTAGTGTTGCTCATGAGGTAAGGATCTATCCAACTCCACAGTATGGTCCGTTCCGGCTAGTACACTATTTTTTCGACACGTTAAAAAATAGTTTAGCATCGCTCTGCAAAATGTATTCTTCACCAGCGATACGGGCTAGAGCGCCAGCTCTTAATGCCTCGAAGTGCAAGTTCAGTGCGTGTAGTTGGGAGGTTATAAATAGTTTTCACGAGAAATTTAGTGTCCCAAAATCCTTTAGTCGTCCAAGCTTTAAAACATAAAAATATTGAGAACTTAGCAGAGTCGTTGGCAAAGTGACAAGAATTATAGGGAATAAAACGGCTCAAGCCAAACAAGTCACTGTTTGTGAAATGAATGTGAATCATTTGTAAGTGTTAATCACCGACAACTACCTCTGATTTGGTTTGGTATCAATAAGTGTGGAAACAATCGCTCACAATAACTGAACAGCCAATACATTAAACAATTTTTGTTAATTGAAAGTAGTTCATCACATATAACAAATACAGTACCAAATTCTGGGTCAATGATCTATCTTCATTGAATTTTCCACGGAGCAACTTTCTGTGCATTTGGATAATAAATATTCAGAAAACCTGCTAACAAGGAAACATACCCAGGTGTTCATGCTGTGATCCCTATACTAACTGGATGACAAAACTCCCATACTATCCCATTTAAAAATATTCAAAATATCAAAAAAGTTGGAGCTTTGATTGTCATTTTAGGTATTTACAGGCAGATAACAAGTCACTAATATATATTTAATGTCAATATGTGTGCTGAACAAATTGATCTTTAGTATAGAGATCACTGATATTAACTGACTGCATTTTTGCATGAACAAGTTTCTTTTGGACCACCCAATCAATAACAACACAACTATAGATTATAATTGCAACAAATTAAACCTCAGCATCTTCAATGCTTCAGAATGCAAACTCGAAAACAAAAACAAGAGAAACGGGGCAGTCTTTGCACACGAATGTGTCACTAGGTTGGTTGTATGGTCTATACATTGTGATTGGGGGTACTCATGATCAAGTGAATGTCGCACTCGGTTGACAACATCACTAGAATACACTAATTCACTTCAGTTGCAGTTAAATCAATAAGATCAGAATGGTTAAGAACTCTGATAATTTAGCAGTTACTGTAATTGACTGGAGTTTCGGATTGGAGGACTAGACTAAGCAAGATATTACTAGTAAAAAGAGAAAATTACAAATGAAGTAAGGTTTCACATCCTAAAGCTGACAGTCTTTATGTAACACACAAATAGGTGCTGTCATAATCTGAGATTATGGTTGTGTATCAAAACCAAACTTTGAATAGGACAATACGTAATTCAGAATGTTGATGGTTTATTTGCTCCAGTGAAAAATATCTGCAGCCTCTAAAGAAAAAAATGAAAGAAAGGTTGCCCGATTTGATTTGGTATCAGTTTGCACCAAATATACATGGGAGATGAGCATTCACTTATTGTCCAACACCATACAAGCAGGGAAAAATTTGAAGATAAAAGGAAAAGGCAAATATATTCACAATTAATTCCTAAATGATATGAAAACTATTCAAGTACAGGGTAATTTGATATTTGGCTGAGAAGGGAGAAAATGAAAACAGATTGAAGTTCTTTCTACAACCAGATGAGGTTGAACATTGATAACTGGCCACTAAATGAAGTGCATTGAAAACAATCTTCATCCTCATCACAGATGATATCTTCATGAGATGCATTGCAAACATTTGATTGTTATAACAGTACTACAGCCAGCAAACAGTAAGTAGAGATTTCAGTGCACTAGATCACAACATTGAGTGGTGTAACGTACTGGAACTAATTTTCAGTGGGAATTCAATTTTTTTATATTTTTGTTATTATTTGAAATATATATATATATATATATATTCGTCCAATAATATATATATATATATATATATATATATATATATATATATATATAATAACAAAAAAATTGCTTCGACACTATTGCATAATATTAAGCACACACAAAACACTGAAAAGAAGCTGAATTATACAGATCTTGCCAACTTTATAGATGTCAACAAGTGATATGTAAAAGCTGTTGAAATACCCCTCATGCCATTGGTTCAATAATTTGAGACTTGGAAAGAAATATTCATCTCAATTTCTAAGCACAAAGGATTGCATCGTTCAAAATAGTATTATAGGATCACAAATTTCGCAAAATCCGTTGTAAATCCGACTGGTATTACCAAATTATTTCTAAGAAAGCTGGTGTCCCTGCTACGAAAATAAATATAATTATTATAATATAGATAACAATTGTAACAACAACAGGACAGGTACTTACACTACAAAAACGTTTTCAGTTATTTTTGTGGCAGATTTTTGCGTTATTCAAGGAAAATCTTTTTCATCTACATAATGATTCAATGAACTTGTATACATTTACATAAAAGTGGCTTTGTAATATGTTAAGGGCACACTACATTAATTCAAATTCACATGGATGCACTTACATTTTTTCTATTAACTGCTTTGTTACTTTGATCACCTGGTGAACAATGCAATTGAAAGGAAAACAATTATAAAATATCCGCAAAACTAGTAAATTACAATTCTATATTATCAAAAAGAACCCATTAATGTTAACCTGAAATTTGAAAAAAGATCAATTAATGAACATGAAATTTTGAGTAACAATGTAGTCTGATCAAAAATAATTACAGAAATTGTCAAAATACAATGAAGTTCACAATACAACTACATCAAAGACTATCTTTTAAAATTGTTCAGCAAATAGTCAAATTATTTTACATCATGAGAAACTCTACTTACTGGTATTATCATCAAAATAATTATAATATTACAACAGAATACTTCTTCATGAATAAAAATTTATAGAAATGTTATGTTGGTGTACATAAAAAGAATATAAATGGCTGAATGAGGATATTTTTATAAATATACATAATTTCATTTTCAGGAAGGTAGACTGAACATTAAAAAACACAATAAGTCTTCATGCAGCAAACTATAAACTATATATAGATGCATGCATCATTTACACAAGTATAATCTACCACATCAATCATACTGTAATCTACAAAAGACACGTCTGATGATTTAAATAAATTCATGCAGAAAGATAAAATTACTCGCAGTTTGGAGTGATATTGAATCTTAATGAAACGAGTACATTTTGAAATGATCCGCAAACGAAAATACCTTTTGCTTATTCTGGAAGAAAATCAGGTGAAAACAAAACTTCTGACAAATAAAATTTTATTTTTTATAAACTAAACACAGATTTATTATGCGGGAATAATTATTTTAAGTTTATATAACACTCAAATAATAAATATATGTCATAATAATAGCTGTCACTGACCTCAATAAAGGGTAGGAATCTAAACACTCGAAATTTTTTAGAAAAACATTCCCCTTACAGCAGACACACCGTCATGAGATTTACATGAATTTGGCCACCAGTCATAATAGTCACACATATTCATCAAACATCACAAACTACAACAGCAACTTGTGATGCTCTGTGATATTTCACACCATCACAGGAAAATGTAATTTTTCTGACAGCAAACAGTACACAACAGTCAAAGAAGCCCTATGTTTAAATGTCCTCTTTGGAATCAGTAATCCCATGCTATTCTAAAAAAATTCATTAGGCTATTAACTCTGCCAATTAAAATTTATCCACAATAGATAAATAAATTTACACATTCATGATGTCCCAGCACATTTACCAACGCATCAGTCCAATGCTAGAAACACACTCTCACAATATCTTCCATTCTTATATCCAATAATGGTATAATAATCCTGTCATTGGTGACCAGCAAAAACCAATATTAATTTTTGCTTGCGTCTTACAGAAATTGCTCTATTGCCAATTGTAAGCTAAACACTCAAGACTAATTCCATTGACAGCACATCCTTGTACCTTTCACTCTGAACACGCTGACAACATAAATACTAAACTTTATAGAAGAACAACACATTTTGCTACCCTGGGATTATTTGAACTTATTTTCTAGCATCAAATCACTTATCTTTTATTAATGAGACAACTCATCTTATCTTGTTAGAGTTTATGATTTTATGAAATTTACATCATGTTTGTAACTAATTTGTAAATTAGTATATATGGGCCCATTACTCAGCAGGGGGAATTAAATGTTATCCATTAAAGTAGAAAATAGTTATTAATCCTGTGAATGTAGTACATCGAATATCTTGGAAAGTGGCAGTGTTCCTCCTGTTAGAATATGAGATCTGGCATTGTCCTACATGTCGGCTTTTGTGGGTTCCCCTTCAGATATATCTGCCAGCGGCACACTGCCCAATTAAGCTCCCAAATGGTCTTCCAACATGCGTGGGCAAAGATGAGGAAGGAAAGATTGCACATGGCGCATAGCCTTTTTGTTAAGGTACTGTTCCAGAATTCACATGGTATTGATCAGAAAGACAACAGAAAACTACTGAACAGAGCAGCTGACTGCAAGAAGTCTCCTCCAGACCATGGCTGAATCCGACTTGGTATAAGGCAATAGCTAGGGTCAAATATCCCTCGCCAGCGCAACTCTAACCCTCAGACCTCCCAAGCAGAGATACTGCAATGGTAACAGTTGTTCTGAGCCATCTTGGCCTATAAATCTAGAGAATGATTAAGAGAAGAATTCATTTTCAGCAAAAAGTCGACTGATCAGCTTACTTAGTGTTATCAAACATATTTCATAAGAAAGGTTATTTCCCTTTAACCCCCCCTCCTCCAAAATCTCAGGTACATCATACTTTACATTTTAAGTGTACCATTCATTTATTTGCACGCTTATGCAAATTAATAGCAGCTAACACACTAACATGTACTCAGAAAAATTACCCTTGCCACACTAAGGAAGGCCTTTCTGTGTAGCCTACATGTTATGCTCTATGTTCATCCTTGACATATTCCAATTTGTAGAACAAGTCATTGTAAGCATCTTCAAGCCCCTACATCCTTCACTTGTACTTGCAGTAAATCATGTTGCAGTGCAAAGTCATTATGATTGAAGAGAGGAGAATGAATGTATTATTGTATTGTACTGTTTGACACTAGAACAAGTATACTAGACAACAAAGATATAAGACTTTCCTAGAAACAAACATTACTTCATAGTTAAGTTATTCAAAAAGGAACAGATTTAACCACATGTCATTTTCTCTCATAATATAGAAATCTGGGACATTTCGTGGATCTAAGGAATTTGGACTTCCCTCCAGGTCTTGTCAATTACAAAGGATTCCTTTTTTGTAGAAGACTCTGCATGAATATCCTATCCTTCCCACTAATTCCTTTCTTAGAAGTTTTATCAGTCTTTGGCTCTTTGTATTTTTCTTTATCAGCAATCCTCCTATTTATTTATTTAAATCTTGTTTCTCCCAAAACAACTTCCACTGGAAACATGTTCACAGAAGAATTTTCACAATGACAAATTAAACAATTTATTATCTTAAAATCATTCAGAAAAAAAACATACATAATATCAAAAACACAAATCTGAGAAAATTGTGCTCTTAAAAGAAAGAGTAGGATGAAGAAATGGAACAAATTTTTAAAAAATCAACAGTAGCAACAAATCATATCTATTTATACAAATTTGCAAAATTTATTTACCATGAAATTGTTTATTTAAGCAATTAACTCCAAAAATTATCAGCACACACAAGCAAATCAAAGTTTTCTTTAACGTAAATTCACATATCTTTCAAAATAATTCGGCCACCACATCTATTCATTTTAAATGGTCAGCATTATGAAAACTCCATTTAAATTAAGCTAAACCAAAATTATTATACTTAAAGCTTATTACAAGCTCCTGTAATTCTTGTTCCAAGCAGAAATGTCCTAAATAATAATTATTCTAACCAAAGAAATATTACTAATAACAGTATACTAAACATTTCATAAGCTTCAAAATATACTCGTTTTCATTTCAATTGTATACATTATATACATTGCCTGCCAAGAGAAAATGCACTCACGCATCTCTCACAGCATTTGAGTGTAACATGCAATATTCACTAACAAACAGAACAAAGATGAGACTAACATAGAATAACCTAATAACATTAATGTCTGGCTCAATTTAATCTATCAAGATTATACTAAGTAAGAAGCATTAAACAATATAGTATGCTCTATTTACCATGTATGTTGCCAATTTGGACTCTTGAGGCACACCATTGGCCTGGGAGTAAGATAAGTACAATGGATCCATTTTGAATCCTCAACATTAATCTGAAAAATATATGCATTTTTATTACAAAAATACCATTACAAGTTGACATTTACTTCATTAAAGTATTTTAATAATAATAAATAGGTAAAGACTCTCAGCAATAGTACTTCTTTGATATGAAAATTTATCCTAGTATGATACTAATAATTATGTTTCAGAAAGCTTAAATATATTTATTGATTGATTAGTGATTCCAGACATGTCAACTAATGAGGTTATTAGTCCCATGAGTGTAGTGCATGTCTTTCATCGGGAGGTGGCAGTGATCTTCCCCCACTGGATGGCAAAATCCGGCACTGACCTACCGTCGACAAGTGGGTTTTTCCACAACTAGGTATCCCCCACAGGCGGAGCACTGCCCCAGCCAGGACAAGTTGTAAGTCCCCGAACGATCTCCCGGCATGTGTGGTAGGGTAGTGAATGTTTGTGTTTGTGTGTGTGTAAGGGATGAGGATAGGACAAGGAAGAGGAAGGAAAGATTGCACGCAGTTCATTTGTTAAGAGTACTGCTCCGGCATTCACAACAAGTTCTAAGTTCCCGGTAAGTCTCCCAGCATGTGTGCTAGTGTAGTGCATGTTAGTGTCAGTGTGTGTGGAAGGGTGAAGATAGGATAAGGAAGAGGAAGGAAAGATCACATGCAATCCTTGGCCCATGTGTTAGGGTACTGCTCTGGCATTCGCCTGGTGTTGACAGGAGAAACCATGGAAAACTACCAATCAGAGCAGCCGGCCGCTAGAATTCTCCCCCAGACAGCAACTGAATTTGACCTAGCTCCCAAGCTAGTGTCGAAAATCCTGCCACCGTCGGGACTCGAACCTGGGACCTCCCAGTCAGAGGCACTGCAGTGACATCAGTTGATGCACTGAGCCACCACTCCCAGTAAGTTTAAATATAAAATAATTTAGTTTATATCTCTTTCTACAAACACATTTCACTCTCTATTGTAATAAAGTGAGATAATTCAGCATGCAAAAACAACTTGTATCAAACTTCCAATGATCAAAATAATCTACATTTGGTCAAGAAAAAGCATTTCAATACAGAGAGTCCAAAAATACTATGAAGTATTACAATAAATGTAATATTATACATCGATAATATACTATTACTATATTATGTATTATGAATGATCTATTTCTTTTACACGCTCAGTACACAAAAAAAATTACTCAACTAAAATTTCATTAATAAAAAAGGACCAATTTTTAAAAAAAAGAAGTTATTTACACTAAAAAGGAATTACTAAATAAAAATAAATTTCATTTAAAAAGGTCCCACAATTTCAGAGAAAATTTTTTATATCAGTCTCAGTGTCCTAAAATGAGTTAATATTAGTAGGAAAACTAAAGTACAGGCAATCCCAACGAGTCTCTTTATATTATCAAAATGTAAGGGGTCTGAGAACAAAATTGATTAAATTCTCGAAATCTTCACCATTGTATGACAACTTTGATATCCTGGTTTTCACGGAAACATGGCTCTACAAGGACATTCTAAATTCGGAATTGTACCTCTACAATCATATTATCTATCAGTGGGAACGCAGTGCCACTACTAGCAAGTGCAAAAGGGGAGGAGTGATGATTGCTATCCACTGTAATTATTGTAGTACATTGGTAATTACTGTTCATGAGAATATTGAACAGCTTTTTGTTATTGTTAAATTGAAGTCTACCTTGTTAATTGTATGTACGGTTTATTTTCCCCCAAATTCCCCGTTAGAATTATATATAGATTTTACATCTGAAGTTAAGCGTATTTTTGAATTGCATCC
This sequence comes from Teleogryllus occipitalis, assembly GCA_011170035.1. Classification (NCBI taxonomy): domain Eukaryota; kingdom Metazoa; phylum Arthropoda; class Insecta; order Orthoptera; family Gryllidae; genus Teleogryllus; species Teleogryllus occipitalis. The sequence continues at coordinate 177,419 of BLKR01001403.1, forward strand.
GACTACTAAATTTATAATTACAGGTGCCTTTAATTTACCAAATACAGTATGGTTTAATGATGAAAACGGCACTCATTGTGATTATTGAAATGCGTCTAATATTGATATTCAAATTAGCCCAATACTTTCACAAATTGTTAATTATTTAAACTTAATTCAAGTCAATGATATTTTTAATTTGAATGATAAAATTTGAGATGTTATTTTTTTGTGATTCCAATTGCCAAATTGTAAAATTAAATTCTCCAATTACTAGTGTTGATGATCATCATCCTGCCCTTGAATGTACTTTCTCAATTGCTGATGGTATAACTTCACTTCTTCTTACTGAAAACCAATTTGATTTCAAACATGCTTACTATCCCTTTATTAATGATGCTCTGATATGCTTTGATTGGCCTTTTTTATTTTCAAACAAGTCATTGGAACATTGTCTACAACTCTTCTCAGTTGATTGTATGAAATTATTAAGATTTATGTACCCAAATATATTATTACACCATCAACTTATCCACCTTGGTTTTCTAAAGAGCTGATTCATTTATTGAAAGAAAAAGCAGATGCCCATATTAAATATAAAAAAATCTTTCTTAGATGAAGATTATATCATATTTTCAAATCTTCGTAGAAATTGTAAAAATAAGGCATGTATGGATTACACTGATTATGTAAATAAAATTGAACACCCTCTACAGAAAGATACTAAACCGTTTTGGAAATATTCTAATTTTATCAGAGGTGTAAATGGTATTCCAAACTTGATGTATCTTGAAAATTCAACTGCCAATACTCCATTACAAATGGTTAACCTGTTTGCTGATTACTTTGAATCTGTTTATAAACCTGATGACAATGATATCGATTTGGACTCTTTCTACTCATTTAACACACACTTAAATCTTTGTCAGTTAACTGTTACTCATATGCACATTTTTAGAGCTATAAGCAAATTGAAGGATACAAGTGATCCTGATGGAATTCCTCCTACTTTTCTGAAAATTTGTAAAACAAATCTGACACCAATAATTCACAACCTTTTTTCTACGTCCCTTAGTCAAGGTTTATTTCCATCTCAGTGGAAAAAAAGTTATGTTATACCAATCTATAAATCGGGAGATAGATCGTGTATGAGAAACTATAGGTCAATTTAAAAAATTAGTGGAATTCCTAAATTATTTGAAAGCCTAGTTACAAACCAACTTTCGACTTGTTTGCATTCACTCCTAATTGATGAACAACACATATTTAGAAAAAAGAGATCAACTATTACTAATCTAGTATTATTAAATCATTTTATATTGAATAAATTGGAATCTAATTCACAAGTTGACGTTATCTATACTGATATCTCCAAAGCTTTTGATTCTGTTAACCATACAATTTTGATTCAAAAATTATTTAACTTTGGTATTTGTGGAAAACTACTGGAATAGCTTGGTGAAGATATTCATGATAGAACACAATGTGAAGTATAAAACTTTCATAACAAGGGACATTCGTGTTACGTCTGATTCCACAAGGATCCCATCTTGGACCATTACTCTTTTTATTGTTTATAAACGATTTGAAACAAGTACTGATAAATTGTACATTTTTGTTATTTGCGGATGACTTGAAACTGTATTGAGAAATTACAAGAGTGGAAAACTGTCATGTACTGCAAGCTGATTTGCAGGCAGTAGCTGACTGATGTACTAAGAACATTTTTGACCTGAATAAGGGAAAATGTAAATATATGTCTTTTGGTAGATCAAAAACTTCTTGATTTCAGTTACAAAATAGACGATTATTCACTTGATAGTTACTGAATTTAATGATCTTAGTGTAATTTATGATCCCAAAGCAAGTTCTATATATCATTACGACTATGTTATATCCAAAGCATATAAAACTCTAGGATTCATTAGAAGAATGTCTGAGGGTTTTGGAAATCATTGATCGTTTATAATTTTATAACTTATACTTGTTCGACCGATATTGTTATATGCATCACCAGTTTGGTCTCCATTCTATCAAGTGAACATCAATAGATTTGAAACAGTTCAACATAAGTTCTTTAATTTTGTTGCTTGGAAATTGAAGTTATTTTCACCCTTTATAACACATGACTACGGAAATTGCAATATTGTTAGACATCAGCTCATTAAACTCTCATAGAATTTACACTGATTATTTATTTATATATAAACTATGTAACAACCATATAGACTGTCCGGATTTACTGAATTTATTGTCATGGAAAATTCCTGTAACCAAACTACGAAAAGTAGATCAAGTTGTTTTTAACATTCCCTTTTGTAAAACAAATGCTCTTTTAAATGCGCCTTTAAGGCGTACATGTAAAATTGCAAATATGCTAAATATTGATTTATCCGACTCTGTTTATAAATTTAAGTCTCAAGCGGAAGCTATAATATTGAAAGACTTTAACTAAATAATAAAATTGTAAATTTATTGTAATTGGGCATTGCCTGTTAGTAAAATGTATAACAAACACATGAAAGAGTTGGGAAAGTTAGTTATAACCATTGATTCGTAGGTGAAAATTGCTTTTGCTGGCAATGTGGATATTGAAACTGCATTTGCAGATTTAGCGAAGTCATGTTCATCAAAAGCTAAAATTAAAACATGCAAATTGGTCTAGACTGTAATTTCCAAAGAATGGAAGTTGTGCATTCTCTTTGCATGTGTAAAAACAGTTTACACTTAGAAAGCACTTTTATGATTGAACTGTACCTGCTTCTCTCGCAATTAACAGTTTCAATATGCAAGGTTTCCAGAAACCATAGAGATAAAACCTCAGTAACTGTTTATTACTGTGAAGTTAAACAGAACAAGTCCATGTGACACTAGAAGACAGTGCCATAATTCTTAAAATGATAAATATCTCTGTTTTAAAAAAAATAATACAATTTCAGATATTTTAATGTATCTAAAATTGTATTATTTTCTGTATTCAACGAAAAAGGAAAATGACAGAGATAAATTCAGGCTTCTAAAATTGTTAAAAACGTTACATATCATTTACGTTATCATTAGTATACAACAACCATGATTTATACAGCACATAATCTCCTACATCACTACATTCAATGCATATTAAGAAGAAAAAATAAATTAATTTCCAAATTCAGTGCAAAAATTATCTAGTCGAGAAACATACGTGCAAATTAGAATTATAATAACCTTAAATTAACATGGAATTAATTTAATATTCTGCAGTACATTATGCACAAAATATTATTTTTAGAAACACATGTAACAAACTGGCTGAAAAATGACAAATTCATTTCAAATAAACCCATTTTGTACCTTTGCAGAGAGAGGCTGTACAAACCCAAATTTTAAAAGCAGTGTCACACAAGTGAAAGAGAATAATATGGCACAAACTTGAAACAATTCTTTAAAATGCGCAATTTAAATAATTACAAGTAGCACAAAAAAGTCAACAAGAAATTGTAGACTGTCAACCTTCAGCCTTAAGGAAATATTTCTAACAGCTTCATATAGTTATTGCCAAAATTTCTCAGGCTACTACCTATATCATGCAGCCTCTTTGTACCTCTGCAGTTTAAATTGACTCTTAAATATCAATGATCCAGGTTCAACAACATCAAAGTATAAATGAATACTCAGCAAATGCTACATTTTAAAATCGTTTCAAAATTATTATGGAATCTGTGACAATGTTGTTGAAATATAAATGCTATTCACAAATGCAAACTACGCTTGGAAAAATTAGAAACTCTCCTTTAGAGGAATTTACTATTGCATAATGATACCAAACAAAGCCAAGCAATTTATTACACACACAAAATTTATGACTATTTAAATATGATTTATTTTTATTAGAACAAAATCTGAATTTTTTGACACAAAATTACATTTGTTGATGCCAACTAATAAATATCCCAGGTAACTTTTACCCAGTGACAGACATAACATGACACTTCACTAGAAGGTAAAACCTTACAAGGTTGATCTGATAAAGAGATATTCAACAATTATATCATAGAATTTACAGATGTGTGATTTGAGCTCATAAAATTTTCAAGTAATAACTCAAAACTATTTGTGATTTTACACAATAATCATGTAATCACGTGCTTTGCAGAGTGGTGTCCTACCATATGCTACCGACCATGTTTTCTTCAGAAACAATGAAAGTGAAGAAGTTGACATTGTTGATTTCCATTTCAAGAAATGAAAGGTGTAAAACAGTCAAAACAGGAATTAATATTTAGCTTCCCATAAACTGACACCTGCTACTATCCAAACAGGTGTCAAAGGTATGTACCTCTGTAGACTGATATTATCTTTGTGCTTTTGGCTCCTTTTATCAAAATACACGTAACAATTACTTTTTTTTATCATTTTAACAATATTTTAAATATTTAAACGTGTAGTATATTGTCAAATAAGAAGTGTCAATACAACAATATAAAATGACAAGCAGTAACTTTACACCTCAAGGCACATATAAATGGGTGAAATTGTTATAAAAATTGATCATAGTTAATTAGCATTATAATAAGAAAAAAATATTAAATACTTCAGTACATCCTAACACCTACGCGAATAAACAAATAACAGACAGAAATTAAACCATCAAATTACGTAAAATAATCAACATCTATTACCAGATAGACAGCGACTGTTGAATTATTGCCTTCATAGAACACATTGAAATGATCGATGTACACAAGCACTTCTGAAAAACGTGAATCGTTGCGTTCACCCCTAGCCATTAAGTTTAACATACGCATTTACGGCCATCTTCGAGTATTAAAATTTACTTCATTCTTTGCCAAGTAAATACTGTCTAATATTTTTTTTCAATTTCAAAGCACGAAAACAACAATATGATGTAAAAATGCTACATAAAAAATTCAAATTGGAAAATCTTTCACTTTCAAACGCAACCAAACATTCATTGACGCTTATGTTGGTACTACATGTCAAAATATACTACATGATATTGGATGCCTTGCTACCTGTACACAAGAGAAAGGCGCTTCCCGTGGTATACTTCAAAGACAACTGCAGTCTGCAAGAATTATAGAGTGAAATATAAAGCAACATAATTGTAAATAAAAAGCAAATACCACTCTTTATTGATGAAGTATGCTACTCTAACTGGTAATTAAATGCTTATACCGAAAGGAAATAATTGCCACGTTCAAGCATTTGACTAAGGTATTATGACAAGCGCGAAAGACGAATCGAGGGAAAAGGTATCGAAAAAACATTTTGATAAGAAGGTAGACGATCACAGAAATGTAGCCTATAGATGAGAAGCTAACTACTGATGCTGAACTGAAAATGAAAGAATAATTTTTGAAGCTTGTCGGTGTATGCTTCATATTTTACCTCTTTTTTACAGTGCTTGAATTATATCAGTTTTTCACACATCACTTTTTCAAAACCATACATACAGCCATTACTTTATTACGAGATACAGCAGGTCGCGGTATCACAATTATCGGATGCTTATCGGAGATTTTCTCTATCAATGGATTTTGAATTTGAAATTCAATTGATAATGAGGACTATTTGGAAGAGGAAGATCGTGCGCGGTCCGTAGGTCAGTTCAGCACGAACTGTTTTCAAGGCATTTGGGCCCACAAAATGCTTGGAAAATTGTGACGATCACTTCCTCCCCTCACACATCACCCCTTTCCATTCTGTGGGCGACCGAATCGCAACATTGTTATCGTAACGCCATCAGTTCTGTTGCGATTAGTAGTATAGCTAAAAGAGACGAAAATATTCTTAACCTAATCGGCAGAAAGGGGAGAGAGAGTGCTGACTAGAAAACTATTGCTTGACGTGCAAAAATCTAGGAGAATTTTCCTTCATTTTTGAAAGAAAGGTTTCTGCTTCTCCTCAGATTGGCTTCAAAAATGTTTTGCAGGAAACCTAGTGATATAATTCCATGTGTATAATAAATATATCGTAAGTTTGGTAATTCTCTAAAAAGTTATTGCGATTTTGAAAGCTTTAAAACTGATGCGAAAAAGTAAGTATACTAAAAAATACTACCCAATCAACTATAAAACCCGTAGAGAATGTTGTTTTAAAATATAACGATATAAATGTAAACGATCCGGCAACAGTGGCTAGTCTCTTTAACCAATACTTTTCGAGAATTGCTGCCGATCTCACTAAGGGTCTTCAGGCACAAAATTCAAAAACAGACAGTTCACCCAAAATTTTAGACACAATGTTCGTTTCCGAAACTTCTTCCTATGAAATTCTCAAAATAATCGGTAAACTAAAAAATAAATATTCGTCCGGTTTAGATGAATTCCCAGATTCTTTGTTAAAGACTTGTGCGTATGCCATTATACACCCGTTAACTCACATATTTAATGCATCTTTATGCACTGGAACGTTTCCAGATATTTTCAAAACAGCTAAAATTAAGCCGCTCTTCAAAAAAGGCAACAAAAATGAAATTCAAAATTATCGGCCCATCTCTCTTCTATCAGTTTTTTCAAAAATATTAGAGAGACTTTTTTACGTACGAATGGAAACGTTTCTCAGTAAACACGACGCGCTTTCAGATTGCCAACATGGATTTAGAAAATCAAAATCAACGGAAACAGCTATATTTTCTTTTCTTAAAGATGTCGCCTCATCATTAGATCAAAACGAGGCACCTATTGGATTATTTTTAGATCTCTCAAAAGCTTTTTACATCATTGATCATGACATTTTACTTTCAAAATTACCTTCATATGGAATCCGTGGTATTGCTCTAGATTGGTTATGTTCGTACCAATCGAACATAACCAATCGAACATAACATGGGTTAAACAACGATCTCAGAAAGTTGAAATACCTTACTGGAATGATGGAACATTACGTACGCACCTTTCCGATTCTTTGCCCGTTGCATGTGGAGTTCCTCAAGGATCGATTTTAGGCCCTATTCTGTTCCTACTTTACGTAAACGATATGCCCTCGCCGATTCGAAACGGAAGAACGGTTCTCCTTGCGGATGATACGAACATCCTTTGCAATAAAGAAACCGTAAATAGTACAATATCAGATGTTTCAAATTGGTTCCGAAATATCAAATTAATAGTAAACGAAAAGAAAACGGTTTTAATGCAGTTTTCCATTTCAAATAAACAATTCTGTGCTCCATTGAAAATGAACAGTGTACCATTGACTGATGTTAAGGCAACAAAATTTTTAGGTCTCTCAATTCAGTCAAACCTTAAATGGAACGTCCATTTAAATGAATTGAACACAAAATTAAGTTCATTATGCTACGCGTTCAGAATTCTTGCAAATTCAGTCAGCCTTCATACTGCTCGTTGTGTATACTTCGCGAATGTTCATTCCCGCCTGAGATATGGCATAATATTCTGGGGAAATACATCTTATAGCTCCCAGACTTTTAGAGTAGAAAAACGAATTGTACGAATAATAACCAAATCCCACCCACGTGATTCATGTAAGCCTCTCTTCATTAATCTAGGAATTCTACCATTACCGTGTCTTTTCATTTACGAATCAGTGGTTTTTGTAAAAAATGACATGCTTAAGGGCGGGAATATATTTTTAGAAAATGCCGAAGTCTATTACTATAACACTCGACGTAGAAATCATATTCATCAGGTGATAGTATCAACAGCTCATTACAAAAAATCCACATACAATACATGTACATTATTTTACAACACTTTGCCAGATTACATTAAACGATTAAATTCAATAGAAAAGTTTAAATCCCAAGTGAAATCGTTTCTGCTGCATAACTGTTTCTATACAATTAGAGACTATACTGAGCATCACAAGAAAAGTAACATTAATTTTAACAATGATACATAATGCATTAATTACCATTTGGACTGTATAAATGAGTATAAACAACCTGTAACAACTATTGTAACACAGCTTCCGGGTCAATGACCCCCATCTCGATCAGGTTTTTCGTCCAGTTTCCCTGATCCATTGAGCAAATGCTGAGATGGCCCCTTGTTTTGCTTCTGGACATAAATGTAACTTCATTTTCTGTGCACGTCTTCTAGAATTCAGTGGGAAATACAATTATTCAAATTATCGTTTCCACGTTGTCGCGGCAGGAAGTAATAAGAGCCAAAATTTATTGCTTATTTATCCTTGAAAATAGATTTTATTATATGGGAGTTTTTTTGTTTTTTTTCTCCCTTTCAAAATTCAAAATTTATTGCTTATTTATCCTTGAAAATAGATTTTATTACATGGGAGTTTTTTTTTCTCCCTTTCAAAGTTCAAAATTTATTGCTTATTTATCCTTGAAAATAGATTTTATTACATGGGAGTTTTTTTTGTTTTTTTTTTTCTCCCTTTCAAAGTTCAAAATTTAAGTAGTATATATGACTTATTGTAGGGATCACAGAATTTTGAAAATGTGCACACAATTCACTTTTCCCCATAGCACGTCATACGCAGTTTTTAACTGTTTTTTTACGTAAAATAAATAAAAAAATAAATAAGTCGTTTTGCTATAGAGTCTTCCGCATCCGTAAGCGCTATGAAATGCGATAGCGTGAGAAGTTTCAAACAGCTCTGAATGCTGTCCAGAGAATTCGCTAGCGCAGGCGGAGGAACCGCATGCCAACCGCGATAACCTAGGGCTCCACATGTTTTAAGGGCGGGAGGAGGGGAGGATGCGCGTCTGGACGGTCGATAGGCATCGCAAAATATTGCGGTGAACAGTCCTCTGGTCGTTCGTAAGTTACACTTCTCTCTAGTTTTTGTGAAAATGGAGGGCGTTAAAGATCCACAAGTTAGTGGTTTGTGTAATTGTTTTATAGAACAATTATTAAGGACGGAATTATTGTATTGGGATTATAGTATTGGGATTTCAGAAAAACTCAAAATAAAAGACAACTGTAGAGGTAGCTTCCATTAAGTGCGGTTTACTTAAAATAATGTTCAGGATTTGCCACTGATTTCAACTAGCTAGACAACTAGTTCGAATTCAGATGCTGTCTGGAGGAAGATTCTAGCGGCTGATTGTTTTTATCGGTAGTTTTCCGTTGTTTCTGTAATCAAAACCAGGCGACACCCGGAATAGTACCCTAACAAACGGACTACGTGCCGCGCGCGATCCTTCTTCCTTATCCTATTCTCGCCCCTCACATATGTATCTATCTCATAAGTCGGGAGACCAGTTGATGTCTTTGAAATTGTCCCGGCTGGGGCGGTGCCCGCTGGTGGGAGATACCTGGTCGCGAAACCCCCCGCAAACCGACGTGTAGGTCGTCGCAGGATCTTCAGGTCACAGGAACTCGAAATAATTAATTGACATTAAGCCTTTCAAGATTTTAAAAATAGCTAACAAATTGTATTAAATTTTTCCTCGTGTAAATTGACTGATAAGCGTATTCGGGCGCGTCAACTGTTAAGGTAATTATTCCCGTAAGTGTAATGCATGTCTTTTGTCGCGGGAGGTGTCTTCCTTCGCTGGATGGAATAAACCGGCATCGACCAACACGTGACGGCTTGCAGGATTTTCCCCATCCGGATCCCTCCCACCAGCGGGGCACCGCCCCAGTTGGGACTCCCGACTGGCCTCCCGATATGTGTAGTAGTGTGTGGAAGTATTTGTAAGTAAGGGCTGAGGATAGGACAACGAAGAGGAAAGAAATATCGCGCGCGGTACGTGGCCCGTTTGTTAGGGAATTGCTCCGGCGTTCGCCTGATGTTGATATGAAAAAAACACGGGAAACTACTGACCAGAGCAAACGGGTGTTAGAATTCTCAAGATAGCGGCTGAACTTGACCCAGCTATATAGCTAGCGTCGAAAATTCTGCGAGTGTCAAACTCTAAGACCTCCCGGTCAAAGCCACTACAGTTAGATCGTTGCCCAGAACAACGTAAACCTGTTTTGCTTAGATAGAAAAACTAGTGGTGCTACAAAATAGCACAGACTTTCTCGTATTAGTTTTCTAATTTTTTTTGGTCTGGGCTAGCTATTCGGACGTGCTGCATACTCTTGCCGGCTGCCATCTATCGTCACCCAAAGTACGTTTTTACTTAAATTTCCCAATTTTTCGGTTTCCTAATAGTAGAACAGAAATATTACTTTAAGAACATTAAAGAAAAGTAAAGCCTCGTCATAAATGGCAATTTTTATCGAAAAATTGCGAGACGTTTATAAGAAAATTGCGTCTTTCGCGTTTTAAGCGTTACTAAAAATGCAAGAAATTTGAAGCTCGTTTTCACAGAAAACTACTGAATTTTCGATAAACTTCATTTGAAGTACTTCCTCTTACAAGTGTAATAACTACACTATCCATACGAAAAGTTTGAAGAAAAAATTTAGAGTGGTTTTTGAGAAAATGGTTTTTGAGCGTTTCTGAAAATGAAGCTTATTTTGAAGCTTATTTTCAGAGAAAACTTTTGAGTTTTCCAGAAACTTTATATGACATCATTTAAAGTACATTTCGTCATAAATGCAATAATATAAACAAATAGCTGTTAATGTAACTATTAACAAAGTGATAGAAGAGTCAAAACATTTTAATTTTTTTTAATAAACAGAAGAATAGAGCAAACTAACGTTTATTTTATCTTATATAGTGCATTTAGCTATCCCTACCAAAAGTTTAAAGAAAAAACTTGAAGCCGTTTTTAAAAAATCTTGTTTTTGTAATTTTTTTAAATTGTACATATAACATGCAATATTGTGCGAAAACTACTCAATGTTTCTAAAAATATGCAGGACCTTAATGAAACAACTAATTAGGGGAAACAAATTCATTCGAATGAAAAATCTCTATCTTCAATACTATGATTGTATGAAGTTGCCGGAAAAAAAATCATATTTTTGCTATTTTCGAAAATTCAGAGTTAACAGTGGGAAACAGACCTATACCATCGTTTTTCAAAATCGCAGAGCTTCGACTCAAGCCAGATCGACAGTGGCTTATTCAATTTGGGCAAATTCGTACGAATAGTTTAGGCACTAGTATTTTTCACATACACCAGACGGACAGACAGACGGACGGACGGACGGACGTTTTGGCGAAAGAAAGAAAAAAACACTTTTTCGGTATCAGGGGGCCCCAAAATGCGTATTTCCGTTGAAATTTCGAAATCGATTCTCTGCAGCATTACACAACTTTCTCTTTACTACCTTATTACTCCGTATATACGTACGTATACGAGAAAGTAATAAACGCTTATAAAAATGGTGGAGGTTCACCTCATTGAATATTTGAAAATTGTAAATATTCACATTTTTGGGGGAGTTTCCTTCACCAACAATATGAAAAAAAGAAGTTTTTTTAAATGAAACTTATTTATCAAAGTCACATTTTAAATATGAGCTTGTACAATTCTTTGAAAATATGAATAGTTTTCACACAATATTTTGCGTGAAATACAGTCACTTTTTCAAAACTAATTTTCTTAAAAACTTCTTTTAATTTCTTCTTTAATCTTTTTCGTCGGGTAGAGCATTAGATGCTTAAAAATGAAGCAGTTCTCATTTTCACGAACCTGAATGTAGAAGTATCATATTGTGTAACTGTTACAAATAATGCGAGAAAATATATGATGATTTAGTACCACTTGTTTCCTTAACATTTTTTCTTGAACGTTGCAAATGGTGTTGGTCTCATTTTCGGCAAACTGACTGTATTTTCGAAAATTGCAAAAAATTAGAAATGCAAAAATACAATATTGGTGAAAAAGATTCTTTCCTTAAATGAAATTGTTCTACAATAAATCTGTAAAACGGTCGTGAATAATATTTTGGAAAAACAAGTACATAGTTTTCAATGTATTCTATGCTATTCAATCCACCCATTGACTGCCAGAAACGAGGGAAGAAATTTAATTAAGAAGGGCATCTTACAGTTACAGACAGCGTTCAACCACACCTTTCTAGGTCGAAGAAACCAGTCTTATTGCTGCATTCTCCCCCATTGGTAAGGGCATAATTTAGATTCTAAATCTGTTGTAATGCTAAATTTTTGAACGACTGTACGGCAACCACCTCTTTCTCTCCTGAATTCCTAGAGTTTCTTTTTTGTATATATTTCTCAATTAATACAAGGGAAAAGCATTCACTCCTTTTCCTAATAAGCTATAATTTTAAAGCATCAAAAATTCTTTCTACGGAAGCTTCGTTGGAGCGCAAATTATAACGGCAATATTTCCTTAAATACGGAGTCAGACGTTTCTTCTTTCAAAAATGTTACTATCTTTCATGGGAATTGGCAATTCATGGTCTTGAAATGTTGCAATTCCATTAAAAACAATCAGTTCATTTTTTAAATCCCAGTGATTCAAAATTATTTGTGAGCTAGTTAACCTTCAATTATTCAAATTCTTGAACAAACTAATTGCGCGTCACTATGCTTTTACAGAAGGCCTTCCCGTTGCTTTCGCACTACAACGAAGCACCGACCCACAGCGCACGGCAGGAGGTCGTAAGCATTTCCCATTAGATAGCGCTGCGATAACCACCAAAACGTCAAGAAGACCACCAAATTCAAAAAAAATGATTATTTCGTGTTTACAACATATGAGAAGGTATAGAAATTAAATAAATACTAAAATATTATTAATTTTGTATGATGATTTTGTATTTTATTTATAGTAAACACCTATATTTGTAATATATAAAAATACGTAAAACAGCTTATATAATAATATACATTATAAACACATTGTATAAATTTTGTTTTAAGGAGTTTCACTCTGTGTACGAGTGACGAAACGTTTGTCTCACTCATTCTAATGACTGAAAAAGATTGAACCTCGTTGTAATAACTTTCCTTCAACAATGATCGTTGTTTCCATTACTAGTTTATTACGGTGATTCGTTCCTTTTCATCAAATGTGTTGCTTTCTTTTACCCATCTTTGGTTGTGAGAAATAACCGCCCAATTTTAAATGAGGGAATTCATTTCAATGAGATTACACGCCCATACGTGTTTCACTATGCTTAGTTATATTTGAATAAACATACTTGCATTAATCATAGGGAACTACTTTTGAGTTTTGTGATACCCAATAGATATAAAACAACTTAACATTAAAAAACTCACCCCCCCACAATAAAACCCTCAAAATAAATTTTCCCCTAAAACATTCACTAAATACCCAAAAAAACTAAATTTAGAGGGAAAACCTACAATTTGGCAACACTGGCGCAGAGGTCTACCCGCAGAGCGCAGACATGGCGTGCGAGAGAAATATTGTCTTTGTCTGAAATAACATTTTTTTTTTAATTTATGTAGTATATGACTTAGTGTAGGGATCACAGAATTTTGAAAATGTGCACACAATTCACTTTTCCCCATAACACGTCATACGCAGTTTAAACTGTTTTTTGACGTAAAATAAATTTTAAAAAAACATGCAACTTAATTTTATGACTTTCGCGTGTTATTGAAAATATCTGCACATGTTGAGTGAATCTATCCAAAAATAGAGCTTGTTTTAAAGAGCTAGGGTGCGATCATTGTATTTTCGAAGTTTGACTTTAGGAAGATTTTTAATAAACGTAGTTTTAATTAATTTACATGAATTGCTTACGTTTTATTGTATACTAATGTTCTGAATTTTGGAAATTACATTATCATCATTCCATGGAGCTGCAATCCTCAGTTTGTTGGGGCACGAGCTGCCACCAGCCTTGCAAAATTTTACATGATCTTATTTCAACGACTATTTTTTAAGATATTTCATTATGGAAAAATCTATCATTAAAATAGTCCTTTTGCAAGGATTTTTGAAATTATCAAATACATAGAGAGTTAGCGGAAAATAAGACCTGCGACATTGTTTAACCATCTGACTATCTGAGAAAAATATTTTTTTAAAAATTGAGCAGTTTTTGAGAAAATAATTATTTAAACAATTCCTATATTTCACGAAAAATTAAGCGAAAACGATTAATATTTTCGAAAAATTGTACACTTTTTGTACGTTTTGTACATAATTTTTGTACACATTTTTGTCCAATTTGTGTACAATGTTTGTACAATTTTTCTACACAATTTTTGTACAAAAATTGTACACAAATTGTGCATTTTTGCAGTCAACCAATTTTACACAAAACATGAATTCTGACTACACAAAGTGTTAGAGGAAGTAATTTATAAAATATAGGAGCAAGGTTTATCTGCATTTTATTTATTTATTTACTTATTTAGTCAAAAACAGTCAAAAACTGTGTGACGTATGGGGGAGAAAATCATCTGCGCATGCTTTCTTGAGTTTCAGAATCCCTTCCCAACGAATGAACTATTAATAGTTGAAAGATGAAATAATAATAATAATAATAATAATAATAATAATAATAACAATAAATTTAAAAAAGCGAGAGATTAACATTTCAAAAACTAGATAGTTTCGTTGGCGAATTATAGAAAACTGATTTGTAACGGTAAAGGAACAAACAGATTTGATTTTTCTCTATTGCTAACAAACAGAAACTCACCCTAGGCTCTACTACCACTACAAGCAAAAGGAAAGCTCAACAAAACGTGCGCATAATGAAGCTTCATTTACGTCCAGAAGCAAATCAAGGGGCCATCTCAGCATTTGCTCAATGGATCAGGGAAACTGGACAAAAACCCGATCGAGATGGGAGTCATTGACCCGGAAGCTGAAGTACATTACTTGTTACAGGCATATTGAGTCTTTTTTTAAATTATACAATGCAAATGTAAACTAATTCATTATACTATATCATTGTTTTGTTAAAGTAAACATTATTTTTCTTTTTGACGATCAGTATAGTCTCTAATTGTATAGAAACAGTTATACAGCAGAAAAGATTTTACTTTTAACTTAAATTTGTGTACCAATTTTAATTGTTTAATTTCATCTGGCAATGCGTTGTAAAGTAACGTACATGTATTGTATGTGGATTTCTTGTAGTGAGCTGTTGATACTGACACTTGCTAAACATGATTTCTACGTCGAGTGTTGTAACTATAAATATCAGTATTACATGAAAATATGTTCCCACTGTTAAGTCAGTTTTGACAAATACTACAGATTCGTAAATAAATAGCCAATGCAATGGTAAGATTCCAAACTCAATTAAAAGAGGCTTGCAGGGATCACGTGGATGGCATTTTTTCATTCTTCGGATAATTTTCTGTTGCAATCTAAATGTCTGGGCATTAAAGGATGAGCTTCCCCAGAATATTATGCCATATCTCAGGCGGGAATGTACATTTGCAAAATACACGCAACGAGCTGCATGAAGGCTGACAGAATACTGAAGGAATACGACGCGAAGCGACCGGATAACTCACCGCGAGAGGCGGTGAGCTCTCTATTCGATGCACTAATATTGGAGAATCCTTTGGGTGATTCTCGTTTTTTCATGGCTATTTTTTAACCATTTTTACTAATTTTTGTAGCCATTCTCTAAAATATTGATAATCTTTAAAATATCGATCATGCATTGTTTTTACTTTCCCGTACACGGAGTATAAACGTATATACGGAGAAATAAATGAAGTATAGGGTAAATATAATGCTGCGAAAAATTGATTTCGAGATTTCAATGGAAATACATGTTTTGGGGGTAACCAATACCGAAAGATTTTTTTTTTCCAAAACGTCCGTTCGTCTGTCCGTCCGTGCCCAACACTAGCGCTCGATTCGAAACTCTGCGATTTTGTAAACCATTCTTTAAATTAAAATACTTTCTCTTTTCTTTAAAATACTTTCTTTTAAAATACTTTCTCTCTCGCATTTTCAGAAACGCTCAAAAACATTTTCTCGAAAACTGCACAATTTTTTCTTTAATTTTTTTGTACGGAGTGCTACATATACTGTGTAAGATGATGAACAGTATATTGTTGCATTCTTTTGGTTTTTCAAAACTTTCACAAATGCATTTTTTTAAATTATCTCTCACGTCGGTAATATTTGTACTACCGGTAATTTGCATACATTTTTGAATTTGTGAGGAAAATGTTTCATATGACTTCCAATGAAGTTTCTCGAAAACTCAAAAGTTTAATGTGAAAATGAGCTCGAAATCGCGCATTTTCAGAAACGCTCAAACGACATTTTCTCAAAAATGGGCCCAAACTTTTCAATAAAAAGTTCTATGTATGATCAGGTTTCACTTTCCTACTATAATATTCTTAAAGTCATATTTCAGTTTTACCTTTATGGACCGAAAAATTGTGAAAATCTAAAACTAGTAGGGCTGAATCAGCACGTGCTCTCTCGCTCTTAGTAACGGTTACGTAATGTTATATACCGCAATTTCCGTTCTTATTAACATATCCAGTCATCATTTGTAAAACGCATTACATATCGTAGGATATTAGGTGCGAAAACTAAATCTTTTAAAGCTTAACTATCAACATAAATTCGACAATTAAAATTGCATTTCATACAGCTATAACATCTCCCAACAATGAAAATGAATTATAAAAATTTAAAATCTGCTGTGTCGCGGCGCGACGTGATATCAAATACCACAGAGACTCAATAGTAGGCCTGCACAGCATTTTGCACTTTCACTACCCTCACGAACCGCGCGGGTGCGAATGCGAAAATCGATGAAGGCTGGGGATGAGACTCATTCTGGGAGTGGGGACCACCTATTAGAATGCGCAATTCAAACCATAGGGCGTAAATTGAAAGAGCAGTCGGCGTGAACATGACGGTCACATGGAGTTCAAGTAATATTGCTTTTTGTATTATATTGGAAATGTTTGTTGACCATATATTATAGAGTGAAATATGAAACTACAACTATACACATTTGATTTGGACATCAAGTATAATAATTGCTTGTAGGGCTGATATTGTAATTCGCTTGGCTACGATGTCATCACAAATTTAGCATTCTACTAAACACAAAATTATGATACTGATTTGTTTTTGTTTGATGATGGCAGGAATAAACTATTTTTTCTCTATGTTTAATTGAATAAGACGACTCTACCAGAGCTAAAACAAGTCATTCTTAAAAAAATGATTATTTTCTGCTCAAATTTGTGTCAAGAGTACATTATATATTTCTAATATCAAATCAACAAACACTATTTATTCATCATTTACAACATCGTATAAAAATATTAAGCCTTTTGCATTCGATTTAACAAGGCCCATGATAATCTCATGATTGCCCTAACATATTCATCAGAGAGGTTTGCTCGTTGATATCTTTTATTCAGATCCATAATGGGGTAAATGGTCAAAATTATGTGCTGCTAAACATTAGCCTTTTTGAAATTGCTTATATTCCATTTTTATGTCAATCTTGAAGTGAGAGTTTGCTCTCATAGTTTTCTTCATTTGGTATCATTTGGAGATTATAACATTCCTAGTTGTGGTATCCCCCAATCAGAAGAGGAGTTGGGGTTGCACTCCACTGCTCCACTAGTGGAGGGGCGCAGACCCTTTCCTTCCCCTTCACCGGGCGGTGAGGGATACAACCGCAAGACCGGGAGCGGAGCTCTCTCTACGTTACGAGACACGAGAAACTCCAGTTCGCTACCTGCCACAGACCGTGGCATTATAAGCTCCAGAGCGATTGCCGTGGACCTCGGGCTGTCGCCACTGCTAGCTGCCTCGCTGCTAGGGCCTGATCGCCGCAGCGGGCGATAACAGCCGTCGCTTGACCCTGCTGATCGTCGACCTGCTCGCCCGACGACCACTGCTAAAAACGCAGAACTGTACGGCAAGAACGCCGTCAAACCGAATCTGTATTGTTATTGTTCGTTCAATTTCATGTGTATTTGTTTGTGCCAGTAAAACCACTTCAGAAAATTGTGTGTGCAATTTACCCCTGGATCCTGCAAATAAAACACGGATCCTGCAAATGAACAACCAATTATTAAATTGTTTGTTTTTAATCAATTATTATTTTTTTAGTTAGAATTAAATAATAAAGTTTTAATAAAGGTCCCAGCGCTTTGAAATATTGCTTAAGAGTCACAATAAGCATCAACAAAAAAATTAAAAAAGGAGACACATACAGTAGTGGATACAAAGGTGGATACACAGCAGAGTACAGAAGAACGTCGACAGTGAATTATGGCCATTGTAGCTTGGAATACAGGTCATCACCCATTTAAATAAGTGGGAACATGATTTCACAGCATGGATTATTAGATTAGACGCTCCGGCGACCAATCTACGCGCCGCGTCGTGACGTCAGGCATTTCCTCTCCCCGCAAAGCTGTCTAGCCCCCCCCCCCCCATTGCACTTTCGGCGCCACCGCGGGCAGACATTCGGCTCGCAATTGCTGAATGCCCTCGGGAGCAGGTGTTATGCAGGCCTGCTCTTTAGTATTTGGTGATATCTCCTAAGACTAGGAAATGAAGAGCGAGAAATTCGAGTTTGCAAATTAAACATTTTTTTAAATGTTCACAACGTTTCTTAAAGAAATGATTTTTAGAACAGATTTTATTTACTAAACCATCATCAATATTGTACTTTTGCGATGTTAATTTTTTGTTTGCAATTTTCGAACAAAGAGATTCCCGAAAATTGAACCAGTACCACATTCTTGCAGTTCTTTGTTACATACGAGGGGGGGGGATTTAAAAATATAGAGCCGCTTTTGAGAAAATAATTTTTTTTAATTATCTCAATATTGCCTGTTTCACGCAAAATTACGCAAAAAACTACTCATATTTTCGAAAGATGACCTTATTTCAAGATCTATTTTTGATGAACAT
The DNA here is from genome assembly GCA_011170035.1 of Teleogryllus occipitalis. Classification (NCBI taxonomy): domain Eukaryota; kingdom Metazoa; phylum Arthropoda; class Insecta; order Orthoptera; family Gryllidae; genus Teleogryllus; species Teleogryllus occipitalis. The sequence goes on from BLKR01001403.1 coordinate 196,098, forward strand.
ATTTCATTAAGGCAAACTGTTTTTCAGTGTTGTAACTGCAGGAAGCTGCAGAAAATAAATTTAAAAATTTTCGAAAATTTCAAAAATTCAGAGAGTTCAACGAAAATGTGACCACCATCCCTTTCATTGCCGTTCTTTGCTACATACGAGGAAAAAATTGGAGTCGAAGCGCGTAGAGTCCCCAACAGTAAACTTCACACGAATACAGAGTTGTCGCATCATTTTTGTTTGAAATGAATTACCGCAAAACAATGGCACTCCTCCTCAAAAAACCTAGCGCAATATTTGAACATTTAACAATGAACATGTTGATGTTCAAAATGTTAATGTTGAATGTGTTATGTACGTGAAAACACACAAGTCAACAACAACAATTTATTTGTTCACTTTTACAGGCGTGATCTAGTTTACAAGTATCCAAAAGCGTAGTCCGTTATACAAAGCAGTGGTGTTCCAAAATCCAGTAGATGTCCCAAAAGTCGCGCACTGTCGTCCAAAATCGCCGGAGAGAGAATACCAATTACGTCGCAGAGTTCGCACTAGGGTCACACAGTCACTACTTCGCTTCAGGATCGCACTTCACTACTGAGTGCCCCTCCGGCCGGTGCGGCCCGTTAAGAAGCGCTCCGCGTCGCAGATTCGCCTCGGGCCTGTAGATCCGCTCGCCGGCCGCTCACTCCTCATTGGGCGGTCTTCGCGCCGGTTCGTGGCCCTGCTGCCTTCCGTAGCCGGCGTCCCGCGCTGCCGAATTGGCGCGCGATATAAACTCTCGCATATCGCCGCAACAGAATGTTAAAATAAAAATGTTAAAATGAAAATGTAAGAATGGAAAAAAATGAGCTTATGTACAGTTTTGGAATCAACAATTGATTGCGGTCGTCAGCGGCTGAAGCCAGCTTTCGCACAGCTTGAGCAAGCCTTGTCACGAGCAAACGTCGCAGGCGGGTCCTTATAACCAACCGCAGCCAATCTCACCTAACAAAATTTGTACCCTTACAAAATTGTCCTAGAAAATGGCGGACCTTGCTAGTTCTGATGTGGAAATATTTTCAAATAAAAAAGATGGAATGAAACAACTTTATAAACATGAAAATAAGTTCACTAAAATAAATATATAAACGGATACACTTAACCAGTGTTCAGAATTCTTTTTGGAGAAATTATGTTGATATGAGATAAAATAACACTAATTTTAGAGCCATTAGTTTCTCGTGCATATTTTTATTTCAAAATTATTGTTCATACATAATCCATGACCTTTATCAAAAATACAATATTCTGTACAGTTTTTCGATAGTAAAGTATTATAATTGCGGATTTGAAATTGTTTATATGTTTATAAAATTTGTAAAAATTACATAATTGTGTATTTCGCGAATTGAAAGGAGACTTCTAGGGAATTATTTCAATAAAAGTCAGTAAAATTCAAAGATAAATTATTTCTAGCTAATTAAAATATTCTATTTATCACTTTAGCAACAATTAAACTAGATACGTAGCAATAATTTTGCATCTCTTGTCAAAATTGCTATTTGCAATATTATGTACAATTTTATATTATGTACAAAACCAATTTTGTAAAAATGTATTCATCCACGAAAATTCACAAGATCAGACAAGTTAAGAGCAGAAATATTAATATCTACGTCCTTTACAGACCCCCAGAAAACCTATGAAAATGTCCCAAGAAAAATGATATGAGAAGCAATAAGAAGAATTAATGTGAAAGAAAAATGGATCAATCTGGTTAAAAACTTTACAAAAACCCCGAAGCGCAAATTAAAATTGGAAATAAGTTAATTTGCCTTCTGATTTACTTTCTGATAAACAAGGGTCTAAAACAATGATGTGGTTTATCTCCAATTTTGTTCAATATCTACCTAGAACAATTCCTACGTAACTGGTACAGGAAATGTTCAGACATGGGAATAACAACTTAAATTTTTTTTTAAATATACAAAGAAAATAAAAGCAATAGCAATTATAAAATATTAATAAATATATTTAAAAAAAGAATAAATAAAAATACACTTACATCGGTACTAAATTTAAATTCACTTTGAGTTAGGCTGTTGGATCCTACTAATTAATAGTGTGGCTTTTAAAGTCTGCCAGCTCGACTTGCGCTCACATGTTGATGGTCACTTATTAGTGACACGTCGGTGGTTTTCCACGTACTGTTTTCTATATTTGTTTTCAACCAGCACTACTCATCATTCGGAGGGGCACACGCACTGCTGTTCCATCACAAGCACTGTAGTCGGCGGTGCATCTTAGGGTGAGCAGTTGTTCACGGCGCCACAGTCGGATGCCAGAGCTAGAGGGGGCGCGGGCCCGCTATTCTTATTGTGTCCTACGTCCTCTCTGCCAACGTGATCGTAGCAACACGCAACAGAAAGTACCTGCAATTGCCTCAACGATAATACGTTCTCGTATTTTCTTCAGCTTGTCGCCAGAGGCGAACTTCTTTATGGTAGTCCACCTACAACTCGCCAAAGGTCCCCACTACAACAGTGAGGTCTTCCACGGCTCGGTAGTGTAGGTCTAGAAGCTCAGCTCGCAGGAGTCCATATCGTTTCATTTCTCGAGTCTGCCCTTATATGGTATCACTTGTATCGATCACAATCACGGTGTGACCTTTTGCCACCACCAAGTCAGGTCTGTCTCCCTGCTGCACACTCTAGTTTTCGAAAAGCACGCTCCATCTGGACGCGGAGTCGTCCGCGGAGTGGCGATGTACCCGATTGTGTCACGGGAACGTCCGTGTCAGGGTGAACGCATTTGCGCCCGCAAAACTTGTACGCGCTATTCGGCTGGTGACTCAGCAGACGTGAACAGTTGAGCCGGGACGCGTGCACAAATCTATATACCGGCGGGCGCATATTCACTCTGGACCGGAGGAAGTAGGAGGAGTTTTTCCCTGTCCCTCCAGTGCTGAGGTAAAGATGCCCTGCGGCCGCAGCTCTCGCCATATGCGACTGTACGCCGCCTGGTAAAGACTATGCAGTCGGAACACGAGCCGTTCCCGGAATGTAGCCGTAATGAGTCCCACCTTCCGGGGATTGCTGTCCGCGCACATGCCGCATCCAGCGCGCAGTGTGGCATCCTGACCCGCTGGCAGAACGGGAGTATCCCCTTCGGCGTCCCTGTGGGTCGGCTCCGCATCTTCCTACGGTCCCACAGCATCGGTAGATGGAGTGGGATGTCACTGTGAGGGTGGAGGCAGAGACATTGATGATATCGGCTTCCATGGTGGGTCCCCGGGACCGTAATGCAGGCAGCCCGCATTCACGGGCATGTGGCGGTGGGATACCGCCACACTCACCCACGGGGTCCTCGAGGGGCACTATCTGGAGTTAAGGTAGGGTGTGTGTGAGGGGGAGGCAGAGACATTGATGGCAGCTGCATCCACTGCGGGCCCCAGGAACAGAATGCGGGCAGTCCGCATTCACAGGCATATGATGGTGGGAAACTGCCACTCTCACCCACGGGGCCCGAGGGGTCACAGTCTGGTGTGAAGATAGGGGCGGTTGACAGCAGCGTCGGATCGACGTCAGGGTTCATGTCCTCCGTATAGCCTTCTATCAGGTAGTCACTTTCATCGTCACGATCTTCTTCGCCCTCGGCGTCGGGGGCGAAGTCTCCCTCGTCCTGCTCCCCGCGGTTGTAGGCGGGGAGAGGGCCACCGGGTAAAAATGTTCTCCGGCGGCCGCAGGCGTGTGAGGTGGTCGGGTGAATCCGGAGGGAGCCACTCGAGCTTCTGACGGCGTGGGGTCTGGCGGGCGCGAGTCCACGAGGAGGCAGCTCTATTATTCCTCCGCATTAGTGCACCTTCCAGGTACTCCCGCACGCGTGCCTCTGCCGGTGCAACCTCTGCGCGTATGAGGCCTCCTCGACGGGGTCCGTACGCGCAGTGTGGCGCGGTTGTGCATATCGGCTGGTTAAGATTGTGTACGCCGAATTTACGCTCTAGATATCGCATTCGAAACGTATTTCATGGATTCCTGCCTCCGTCGACCTTTCATGACAAATCAATGTATTCGTGACCCCGATGGGGAGGGAAAGGAACTCGCGAACCTTAGCCCGTACCTTCTTGTCATACTGACAGCATTCGCTTCTCGTATCTACCCATGAGGAGCGGAAAAACGGAGGCCGACTGGATAAACTGCTCGAATGCACCCATCTTCCGACAGTCCACTAGGGCTGACGTGGAAATGGTATCCGCGAGTGCATCTTGCTATTTACGCCCTTCCCAGGACTCTAGGTTGAATCCCACATGGCGCCCCAGGTATCGACTGCGTCGTCTAGTTCATGTTGCGGCAGGCCCGCCCCTCTGGAATGAATGGGACCTACCCGTGACGCCTCAATCACCAGGTTACGGCATTTTCCGGTCTTAACCCTAAGGTTACGTCGCTGCAGGACTACCACCGCGTTAAGGTGAGCCTGTAGGTCATCCGGTGCCGCAGCAGCGCCGGCAAGCGTCGGCGAGCAGCGCGTTGTCGGCGAGCAGCGCCAGGTCATCAGCGTAGGCGAACACTGGTAGGAGTCCCACTGGCTCATTAACCTCTAGGGCATGTAGGGTCTATGACGAAGTTGAATAATATCCCTGACAGAGAACAGCCCTGACGTATTCCGCAGACGACAACTTTGGGTTCTATTGGGCCCTCCCCGGTAAGGACATGTGTGCTCGTATTGTAAATATCGACAAAACAGAGCCCCGACTCCGGCCGCTTCCAGTGCTACATCTATGGCAGCGTGAGGCGCAGACCCAAACGCATTGACCAGGTCCATAAAGGCCAGGCTCATGTTCTGCCGACCGCTGTGGACGAGGTGGAGCTCTCTTCCTAGAAGGTAGTTCTGCTCCAACACGCCATCAAACGCTCTGAAACCCTTCTGCGCTGTGGATAAGGCACCGTATCTCTCTGCCCATCCGCTTTGGGCTCCGTTCTTCTCGGTGAACGCCTGCATTAGCTTTCGCGGATGACGCTTTTAGGCCCGAAGTTGCTCCTCTGGCGCCGTTGCTCTATCCTGGCGCCTTCTGCGTACGAGGGGGGCGTGGTCCAAAAGGATTTTAATGTGAAGGGCTTTCTACATCTCACAAACGCACTTTTGGTACATATTGTCAAAAGCAGCTCTCTCTGCGGTATCTGGCTGGTTTAGGAGCTGTATCAGTTATATAAAAGCTGCTGTCAAGTCCTCAGTCTAGGTGATGCCCCGCTGCTTGTGCAGGTTTCCGCGGTGGGAGGAGGCAGGGTACCGCTAGCTGGGATGGGGCTGAGGAGGGGATTACACATTGCGTCCCGGCCGAGGCCGACTGACATTGCTTGTAGGTCGGGGGGACTGGGCTCGATTCTTGCCCCCCTTCCCAGCACTGCCCCTTATCACCGGTCGCGACCTCGCGTACTACCAGCTCCGCCGCGGCGAGCCTCCGCCTCCGGCGAGGACTGGCTACATCTCTTCATTCATGTGGTTTTCCATCTGGTCCGGAGGACCTCCAGGTTCGCGCGGAGTGTCCGGCGTTAGCTGCTGCTGGGATGTGGGCATTGCAACCAACACGGCAGGGACGCACTGTGGGTTGCCGCCAGTGGCGTCTGCATGATCACTGGTCAGCGCCTGGGTGCTGCCTGTATCCCGCCGAACAGAAGTGTATGATGGGTTGCCTATTGGTCTAGGTACAGGAGCAGGGCCGCTTGTCGACATCTCCGTATTTGGCGGTACTGCGTTCTCCAAGCGCAGGGGAAGGACTGGATCCACCCCCACTTCTTCGGGTCCAACATCTCTGCAGGGCTATGGTAGACATCACCGCACCCTCCAGGCACCTACCGATGCCAGGAGCCCCGCGACCTCGTCATAAATGTCGACTAGCTTCGGTGAAACTGAATTTACAATGCGTGTCAGCGAGGCAGACACCGTCACGTCCAGCAACGTCGCAGTGTTCATCAGCAGAGTAGGCGGGCTGGCAGTTGCTTTTTCCGCAAGATACTTCTTCCGTCTCTCGGCACGTTTCAGCTGTCTCTTATGCTGCTTCTTCGGCGCAGGCAGGGGCCCAGGCAGCAAGAAATCCATGGTTCCCGCCTCAGGTGCAGGGCTATGTACTACCAGCTTCGGCAGGGAGGGGGAAGAGTAGTTGAGGGTGGAGGAATGACTACCCCCCGAGTCCAACGACGTCTCAACGCAGCTATCTCAGTCTTCCTTTCGTTCTGTATATTTACCCCTGCATCACGTGCATTGTAGTTGACTCCAACCTGCGCAGACTGCCTCATTAGTAATTTCTCCACAATAGACAGTGGTGGCGAGGACGTGGCTTGTGGTTTTAATGTGGGTGCGGGGGTGGGCTTTGCTTTTGACTTGCCCTCGCTCTTCTCAGGGGCATTTTTTGGATGGTTTGCCGGCGTCAATGCTGGAAGGAGGGTCCTGCGGGAGAGGTGGGTGGTTGAAGAGGGTGAGGTGGAACGAGGTTGAAGAGGGAGGAGGAAGTATAGGTTTATTACTAGGTCTTCAGGCGTTCTCTCCGGTCCCGTCCGCCAGCACTTGCAGCCGGCCCCTGGAGCAAAGCAACATCTTCGCATAGGCGCTTTTTCATGTTCTCGAAAGTATCGGGAACTATTTTTTGGGCATCTATTTCCGCACGTCTATCACTGAAATGCGCCCTCTACGCTTTTACACACATAAAAGTGAGCGTGCTCCCCGGGTGTGCGCACGCCACTGAGACCGCCTTAGCGGTGGGGCGGGGATAGATCCCCGTTCGCCCTTGCACACTCGGTGGTGTGCATCAAGTGCAGATTCGGAGGCAGCAATGATGGGCAGTACCAGTAGAAACGCACGTGCTCCGCCACCCCGTGCATCTGACGTACGTGCGCAACAATGGCGCAACGGAGTAGGTAGCATGTTTCTGCTGTTGTGTTCTTGTCACATAAAGTGCATACTGTGACGCGCGGAGCGAGAACAGACACTACCAATGTGGGCCGATCTGGTCATGATCTGAATCAGGCGGCCTCGGTCTGTGTTTCTTTAACAGCATGGAATGCACCTACACTACTCGGTGAGCTGTGCGCGTCGCACTGCACCGCAGGATCCGGCACTTCGCCATGTGACCCTGATTCTGCGGTCATATCTCGCATCCTGTGCAGTACATGCGGATAATAATAATAATAATAATAATAATAATAATAATAATAATAATAATAATAATAATAATAATAATAATAATAAAATTGTCTTTATTTGTGGCGAGGCTCAGGCCTTAAGGCCTGCTCTTCCGCCTAACCACTTTAATTAATTTACAATTTTAAAAATTACAGTTGAGGCGTTCGGATGTAATTAATATTAACTGACTTTTAATGATTCGGATGTAATTAATATTAACTGACTTTTAATGATTCGGATGTAATTAATATTACCTGACGTGTCGCAGAAGAAGAAAAAATCAATTTGTGATTAACCAACTACATTAATTTATCAGTATGAACCAAATTAATTTATTGTCATTTTTGTTTATTCTTCAAATTTTGCAAAATGGAAAGACATGATGTAAGGAACATTCTTAAAAAATGTGTAATAAGATAGCTCCCAATTATTCCACTTAGAATCAATAATTCTAAATTCACCAGAAATGTCAGTTGTCATTACCCGACAGCCTCAACTGTGAACAATAAACAAAAACAAAAAAGGGGGGTTATTTTACATTTACGACTGGGATGCAATACTAGGGACCATCCCGGCATACGCCTTAAGCGATTGAGTAAACCCAGAAAAAACCTCAATCAGGATGGCGGCTTAAGGCCGAAATATTGAAAGGAAGAAATATCAGAGCTGAGAGTGAAAAACAAAAGAAAAGGGGAAGAGAAAAAAAAATGGAGGTGGACAAGAGGAGATAATAAAGAAATGATAATGAAAAGGAAACGGGGGGATCAGAAGAGAAAATATAGTACATATAATTTTACAATTACATAACAACAGCTAGTTCTTGATGACATATACAATGCATAATCTCAATCAACAATAAGGGAAATTACCACATTAATCATTAGGTAAAGGCACTTACAAAAGGATATCTTACAGTATAAAATACAGAAAGTGTCAATAAAATAATAGTGACTACTGATTTTCTTTGTAACAATAATAGTAATAAAGTATATAAATAATAATAAAAGTGACAAACATAATTTCATAAACATTTGTAAGCTGTAGTTTTACACAATATTTTCTTATTTTACATTTAGAAATCTATTACATTATGGCAACAAAGTTGTATTTTAGATATAGCTATGTAATTTCTCTAATTTTAAACATTGTATCAGCAGTAATAGGATTAGCTTTTACTGTATCCTGAAGTAGGAAAGGAGGAAGATGGCCAGGAGGAAGGGAGTGGGAAGAAATACTTTCGAAAATATGACTTAAAAAAAAAGAACAGAAAAAACGATCTAGCATGGAGGATGATATGTAATAAAGGGATCATGGTCATTGTTTCAGAAAGTAATTAAGATAAAATTGCGGATAGAACAGAGAGCGTGTGTAGACTACATTTCATTGTTTTTTATCCAGACACCAAGTTGAGTTTTGAATTTTCTAAAGTTGCTAATTCTCTTAAGATGTGTAGGTAGTGAGTTCCAGTTTCGAATTACTGTGACAGTGTAAGATTTACTGTATGACACAGTGTTGTGTCGAGGTACGCACAGCAATAATGCCGAACGCGATCGCTCTAGTGTTAGCATTTTGAAGTTCTTAGACATGTGTGTTTGAAGGCCGTTGTACAAGATTTTATGGAGAAGCAAGAGGCTATGCAATGTTCTTCTTTTTTCAATGGAGCTAATTTTTGTCTGTCTGTAGTACGCAGATACATGATCGTACTTACGAAGATCGAATATGAAACGAATGCATGCGTTTTGTGCTGTTTGCAACTTCCGTTGTTGCTTGGTTTTTAAGTCAGTGAGCAAGAAATCACAGTAATCTAAATGGGGCATAATTAGTGAAGTAATCAGGCTCATACGTGTGTTTATAGGAAGTAATTCTCGTACGCGTTTTAGGGAGTGGAGGTCTTTGAAGACTTTTTGACAAATCTTACTTACATGTGTAGTCCAACTGAGAGTGCTGTCTAAATGCATTCCTAGGTTTTTTACGTCGTTACACCAGGGTAGAGGGGAGCCATTTATAGTAATGGACGGAAGGGTTTTCTCTAATTTGTTGATGGCGTTGCGGGAGCCTATCAGTAAGCTTTGGGACTTATTTGGGTTTAATAAAAGTCCTAGGGCTGTGGTCCATTTATTGAGAGCATTTAGGTCCTCATTTATTTTCTGAACTAAAGAGTTAAGCTCCGACGGATGGCCACTGACATATAGTTGAAGGTCATCTGCGTACATTTTATAGTGACAGTATTTAAAACATTGCCCTACTTCGTTTACGTAAATTAAGAATGCTAAGGGTCCTAGAACTGTTCCCTGTGCAATACCCCGGGCGGTTCTAATGGCACTGGATCGGTTTTCACCTGATACTACGACTTGTTGACGACCTGAAAGATATTGTGAGAACCACCGTATCGTGGGTTTAGCGAAGCCCAATGCTTTCATTTTCTCTAGCAGGATATCATGATCAACCGAGTCAAATGCTTTACTGAAATCTAAGAGAATAAGTATTGTTAATTTACCGTTGTCAATGGCGATTCTGGCCTCTTCAATTAAGCTTAAAAGCACAGTTCCTGTACTTCTGCCTGATCGGAAACCATGTTGATGTTCACTTAAGAGATTTTTGCTGTCTAAATAGTTCGTTATTTGATGTCGTGCAATTTTTTCTAATACTTTAGAAATTGTAGGTAGAATACTAATAAGTCTGTACTCAGCAGGATTTGTTGATTTAGGAAGAGGATGGACAAGTGCAGTTTTCCAAGAGGTCGGATAAGTTCCACTTATGAGAGAAAAATTTATTATATCTGTTACAATGGGATATATTATTTCGGCACAAAGTTTCAGTAATTTGGCATTAATATTGTCTACTCCAGAGGCGTTTGATTTTAGACTCTGAATAGTTTTAAGGACGTCAATAGGACTTGTACACGCGAAGAAAAATTCTTCTGGAGTATTTCTAGAATGGAACTGTAAGTTTGATAGAGTCATGCTTTTTAATGAACTTTCGAAATGGGGAGCCATATTAGCGAAACGTTGGTTTAGGGAGTCTAGAGGTATATCAATTTGAAGCGGTGCTCGTGATCTGCCTATGCCAAGAGTGCGTAGAGATTTCCATACTTGTTTCGAGTCGCCATTTGTACCCAAAACTTTGTGGTAATATTTACATTTCGCGTTTCTTAATTTTTGTGTAACAACATTTCTTAATTTTTTGTATTTAATTCTGTCGTTTTCGCATTTTGAATTTCGAAAAATTTTGAAGGCAGCGTCCCTTTGTTTCATTAAGCCACGTATTTCCTCTGTTATCCAAGGTGCCGGCGGACGTGTTGCACGAGCTTTTCTTACGGATATGTGTCGATTAATCAGCTCCGTCAATTGATGAGTAAAAGTATTTACTTTTCTATCTAACGAACTTTCTTGAGAGACAATATGCCAGGGCATAGACATACCGTCAGAGAGAAATAATTCAAGATTGAATCTTTTGAAGTCGCGGTATTTGAAAACTGTTGGCGTATATCTAGGGCATTTCATATTGTATGAGACGTATATGAGATCGTGTTTAGATATTCCAGGAACTGGTGATTGGCCATGAAATTTCACTTTGTCAAGATTCGATACAACGATATGATCTATCCAAGTATCTGTGCTGATTGTATGGTGAGTTGCATTTAGTGGTAAGATAGAAAGATTCATTTCGCCAAAAATACGTTTGAATTTGTCGGCATGCGACGTAGATTTCAGGAGATTACAATTGAAATCGCCCATCAGTATTATGTTATCGTATTTACTTGAGCAAAGCGCAATTTCTTTGTCGATAGCTTCGATATTCCCTGTTTTCGGAGGACAGTACACTACGCCTAGGGCACATTTTTTGTTAAATATGGAAATTTCAATAAAGAGATATTCGTTATTCTGATTAACGTTATCTGCTGATGAAGTTATGTATTTATAAGTGAGATCATCGCGAAGGTAAATACCGACACCACCTCCCTGAGATGCCGATCTTTAGCCACGTTTCGCTAATAAGGAGAGCATGAAAACGGTGGGTTGAAATTAGTTCTCGCACTTCATCAAGATGACAATATAGCGATTGAGCATTTACGTGACCTACAAATAAAGTTCGCGATGAAGATTTTGATATGGAGGCGTAAGTAATATGAGGAAGTGTTATTGGATGATTGCTTTGTCCATGTAATGAGGAAAGGTGTAGGGGCGGATTCATGCTGGTGGCCATGCTTTCAGAAAGGTTGTAGAGAAAAGATGAAGGAAGAAAAGATGCTTAGAGGGGTGGGAAGGAAAGAGAGGATCCTTGGAAATTCCAAGCTAAGGGAGTGTTAAGCTGTGGGGTAGGGGTGGGGAGCGCTCTTACTTAGGCGGAAATGGCCTGCAAGTCGGCAATTGTCTGCGCGCGGGCTTTCCTGCTACCTGCTTTGATGACTATTGTGCCATCTTCCGTCCAGACGTTCCGCAGGCCAAATTTATCAATGGCCGCTCTCAGAACCTCCAGACGGGATCTTGTGAGGTCTTCTCGTATTGTGACACCGGTATTTTTCAATTGTCTTTTCTCCCGAAAGACTTCACGACGCTTCCTGTAACTTACAAATTTTACAATGAGCGGTCGTGTTTTTCCTGGGATCTTGGGTCCTACTCTATGACATCTATCAATGTCGTTCAGGCTCAAATCGACACTTATCTGTTTTGCCACATCAAGCGCAAGTTGATCTGGGTTTTCATTATCTTTTTCCTTGACTCCGAAGATCCGCAAGGAATTCCGCCGCGTATACATCTCAAGTTGGTCTGTTCTCACGTCAAGCTCTGCTTTCAGATTTTTAATTTCTCTGTCTCTGTCTTCAATTTCCCTGCGCAAATTATTTATTAAATCAGTGTTAAAATTCATGCTCTCCTCTAACTGCTTGGCGACCATTCCAGTGAGGACCGCCGCCAAGGAGTCGAGGAAGGCAGGGCATTTAACAACTTCCTGAACAATTGAATTTATTTCTACTTGCAGATTGTTTTGGTTACTCTTAGTAGTTCCTCTGGTATTCGATGCCATGCTGAGAAGTGAAGAATAAAGAGAGAAAAAACTACCCAAATTGAATTAAATAAGTATAAGTAGAGTTTAAAAGGAGAGGTTCACAAAATATTAGAGGAAAATTCTAAGTCACGTTAAAGGAAGTAAATTTGAAAGAATTAATAAATTTATTAAACTACGGAATAGGTTTTAAAGTTTTACGTGCAGCGAAGATCAGATTCCGACGGAGTTGCTATATGAAATGGAGAGTAAAGAGAGTATAGTGGAAAGAAAACTAGGGATTTGAAAGTACGAGTTACTATTAAGAAAACGATCAAAAAGAGAATACCAGGAAAGCGATAGTATAAAACACAATACTTATCTTTAAGCTTTTACGTTGCGACGACTGGACCCGTGCTGTACACTGTGCCGTTGACCACCTGCGGAAAACTACCTGCGCCTAAGCTCGGAGCGCTCCGGGATGATGTTCACTGGACGAGGGACATCCACAGACTGATGCGGATGTCAATGTGCAGGCGCCAGCTCCGCGCGTGTACTACCATCTCGCTTGCCTGCTTCACCCGGACACGTTCGTGCTGATCGGGTCCGTACCCATCGGGCAAAAGACTGCCTCTGGAGGGGGAGAAAAACTGTAATCCCATCTTTATCCCCTTCCGGTTGCGTAGGGTATATTACCACAAAACTATGCGTGGGGAAGATAGATGCCTCGTTGAGTTGGTCCGGGCAAGGGAGGGGAGTGTTCCCGCAGGGTGTATTCGTACTTGCCCCCGCCAATCTGCTTGTGTACGTGTGTCATCAATCCGCGCACCAGGTGGGCCAACGTCAGGACCAAGCACGGTATTGGGAGCCTCCTGTGATCCAATGCGATGAAGTAAATTAGGGGAGCTAGCATCTACCTCGGGGAGCGGAGGTGAGGACGGCTTCCCCACCGACTCCAGCGTCAGGATCGGGCCACTCGGTGACGGTAGTGGCGGCCAGTTTTCGCGCTACCTGGGCTCGTGTTCACTACATAAGGCGACGTGTCACCATGGTCCGTCTCGCTGGACTTGTCCGCCTGCTTGGGAGCTGCTCCAGGGACTGCGCAGGCGCGTCACTTGGGGCGCTGAGGACGCCTTCGATACAACCAGTTGCAGTAGCAGCGCCAGCATCACCGCCAACGCTAGGGGTCAGTTCTGTAGGGTCGAAGATCGCCGCCTTGTGCGATTCGATCAGGCGCTCGTCTCACACGCCATCGCTTTGATGGGGAGAAGCTTGTACAATGTTCCCGACCGCGGCGCCGTCGTCGCCAGTCGTGGTGGGGGCTTCCTCTGACCAGGGTACCGCTTGCTCCGTATTGCTAGTGGGCAGGTTTGACCGGCTCTCACAGTTATAGATTTTCTAGCACCATCTTGGCCTGACCATGGCCTGGCTACTTGGCTTGGCTACATGGGCGGATGTATCCGTCGCGACACACACTTCGTAGAATCACGCATGAGTCGGGCGGGGGGAGTGTCATCTCCCCGTGGTATCGGTGAAGTTGCTTGCTCTGAACCGGCCAGGTTCGCGCGTGGATTACAGCTCTCTCGCCAGCACCGTTTCAAATCTTCATTTTTAAAGCCGCTGAGGCAACTGAATTCATCGCTTTCCTCTTCAATCTGAAGCGGAGATTGGGGCGTCAAGCGTCGCCGAGGGCGGCGACGTGTTCGGTGGTGAACGTGGGGCCTGCACCCGGTCATCCGTGATTATTGCATACGATTGTCACTTCCAACTTAACGTTTGCAATGATATGGAATTTAACGTATTAAACTTTCTTCTATTGAAAGAATGAAAAATCATTCATTATTCTTTCAAAAGAGATAACTAGAGATGGATAGCGTCGATTGCTCACCTCACCATTAAATCACGGTAATACGTAGTATGTTGATTGTTACAGTAACAGAAATAGTTCCAAACTGACCTAACTAACTAAACTTCTATTTCTGATGTTCTTCAAGCGCTTGTCATAGCTAGTTAGTTGCATAAATAGAGGTACTACGTTTATTCAACACTGTCTAATTTTGTTTCCGCTGTGTGCATATTTTGTTCACATACCACTTCTCACGAAACACGCACGTGTATTATTTGTATGGTGTAATAGTTCCTACCGAAAGTGTTAAATTGTTACAATTCACGGAGTTCAAGATAGTAACGGCGAGCACCGATTATTGTGGTAACATTTTGTAATCGCCTAACATTGTTGGGAGGTATCACCTAAAACACATTGTTAACGGGGTGTCAGTTGAACTAGTTCCAAGAAAGCGATATTACATTGTTGTATTTCAGGGGATTCAAGTTGCTATCCGTTCAAAATTAAGATCTTACAAAACCTGTAGAATATCAGCTGTTTAGTATTTTGTATATTTTACAATTTGCTAGCTAGTTACAGATCGCGTACATTCATCCTGCAAGCCCTGCGGGCGCCGTCCGTGCTGTCTGTAGTTCACGGCATGCGCAGGGGCTGGAGACGAATTTTTACTAATATTCCAGGAATTCTCGCATAACATTACACAGGGCACATATCTCTACACTCCCGGTTACGTGCATGATACACTAAATAACATCACATCTCCATGTGTGATACCCACTGAAGGCACGTCTGCAGATGACACCTTTCACTTCCTTCTATTTGCCGACGACCAGGTAATCTTTGCCCAAGATAAAGAGGATACGGTAAATATCAGTGGCGTAGGATCAACGGATGAGAGTGATGTGACACATCCTCAAGTTTTTCAGCTCTTTTGAAACGTTTGTCAATAAATTTTTCTATTCCTACAAGGACATCTCTCAGTTCAGATTGTACCTTTTATATTTTCCATGCGCTATTCGGTACGCGTCTGTCACCTCCGTGGATGTAACAGTCCGAGAAGCATTGGGGACATTTTCCATGCCATAGCGGACAGCGGTCGAGAGGAATCTCGATCTTCTGCGCATGCGCAGATGCCCAAGTGGTACAAAACTCGAACTGCGCATGCACAGAAGATCGATAGTGCTTTCGATTGCTTTAATATTCGAGGGTGTAAAAACTCCCTATCAGACGGGGGCTCTTGCGCATCCTATCGACTTCAGTCAATGTGCTTAAGACACCAGTTGGCGCCACAATATTAACGGGAATTTTAAATGCAGTCAGATATCAAAATGATCACCTCGTTAGAAGACATTGAAACAGATTTATGAAGCATTTCTTCTAAATATTGCTTGATTTACACCTTCATCGTGTTATTTTTGATTGGTAACCGTTGAAAATTGTCACTTTTTACCACTTTCGAAATGTTTCTCAACACTTCTCGCTCTTCATGCAACATGGCAGCCAGCGTCTGGTCTAACTTTTCAAACGAAATGTCCGTGCAGTGATCACGTGGTTCGTGATGCCAACTGGTGTTGTATAGAACGAGCAAAAATCGGTGCGCTGGAGTACCTCATCCATATCTTTCCACCATGCTCCCTATCCCTTTGACGGCTTCGCTTCGTTCCCGAGGTCATTGAACTCTATGTGCTATGTGTAAGATACGAGGTATCGGCTGACGGCGATGCGACGCTGACTGTTGCATCTCGGGGTTTTCATTGGCGCTTCTGTATCCCCCCTCGCATAGCTTCGCTATCCCCTCCTTTGAACACCTCTTCTTTCAGTAGGACTGGGAATCCCAGTGGTCACATGCTAACGACTTTAGACTCCGTAGCGGATTGGGGAGCATCTTGACCACGGTGTAAGATATATCTTACACCGTGATCTTGACCATACCACATACGCATGCGCATGCATGTTTATTTATTTATTTATTTTACGTCAAAAAAAACAGTTAAAAACTGCGTATGACGTGCTATGGGGAAAAGTGAATTGTGTGCACATTTTCAAAATTCTGTGATCCCTACTCTAAGTCATATACTACTTAAATTTTGCCAACAGTCCTGATGCACAGCGTTGATTTAGTATGTAACGAAACGTGGGTTATCAGTACTGATACAGAACTCTTATCGCACACGACTGGTTTGTTCTCAGGTTTTCACGTGTATTGTGTTGTTGCGAAAATGCCGAGTTTTTCTTGAAACTACGGTATAAATTATAGCATGTACTTTTACAATGAAAAATCATAGTTTGGACACTGTAACGCGATAATTAGAATCCAACAATTTTCGTGCGAAAAGATGTGACAAGGCAAGCACATGGTTTGTAGAAGTGGATGTTACATGAGAGGAAATAATGAGTGAAAACTCCTAATGTCCTATGAAAGGTTTAAAAAGCTCTATTTGGTTCTCAAGTACTCTATCACATAACGGCAAATCAACCTCTAATTAATCAATTAGGTAGATTGCTCATGTGTAGTGTACTTTTGTGAATTATTGTTTTGTTTATTATTGACAGAGTAAGAGGTGCAAAATTAGCAATTCTCAAAGATCCTCAAAGAATGTTTGAAAATCGTAATATGGAATAGTAATATATTTGATAGTAATATGTAATGTGGAATGAAACGTACAGAACATGTCCATTAGATACCTAATTTGGTCTGCCTTGTTTCATCCGTTAAACTCGGATTGCATCCCCATACTCAGTAGTAGTAGCAGCAGTAGTAGCAGGAGAAGCGATTAGTGTATATGCTAAAAAAGCTAATAGAATAATATAATAAATGGGGATTATAAATAACTTTTTTTGTATACCAGCATTATAAACGACCCTTTTCGATACCCAAAATCGTGCATAATCCAGTATTTTATCGCACGCTACATGACGTCATCGCCATTATTAAACGCGACGTGACGTCATCACACATTCAGCCAATAGTAGCGAGAGAATCGTGGGGAGGTAGAAGAAGACGGAACAGCCGACCACCGTTTTCTCGCACGGATGTCAACAATGCCATCTTGAATTTGATTTCCAGAGGGCGTTGGATGTCAAGCACCGGAGACGTCAGAAGAAAGTTGTTTCGCGAAATTAAGTTTGATTTTCTTGTAAATTTATAATGCTGTTATACAAAAAAATAGCGTATGCAACTCGTTTATAATGTTGCTTTATTGCATTCGTACAAATTTGAAAACTCGCTCCTAACGTCGCTCGTTTTCAAAACATGTACTCATGCAATAAAGCTTAACATTATAAACTAATTGCATAAACTACTATTAATAAACCCAAATATATGTGCATTGGCCAAAAAAAGCAATAACAAATATAGAAATGAATGAACACCAAAATAAAAGCTGTAACATCTTCAAATATCTTGGATCTTTAATAAACGACTCCGGTACATATTCCACAGATATTAACTTAAGAGTAATTTTGGGGAAGAAACAAAATTTTGCTTGACATGGCATATTATGGAATAACAATATCCGCCAAGATGACAAAAGAAGGATATTCCTCTCTGTAGTAGAAAATGTCCTACACGGAGCGGAAATGTGATCACAAACACAAAAAATAAGACATAAGATTAGGACAGTAGAAACGGACATGAGACGATACCTTCAACTTACTCGCAGGCACAACAGTCGAAGTGAAGAAATATGGAGAAGGATGAATATAATTTGCTCTATTACGAAGACCCTGAAAAATAGAGCACTATAATGGTATGGACATGTTCGGAGAATGTTGAAAAACAGATGGCCAAGTGGCAACCGCCTGAAAAGAGAAGAGGAAGGCCAGTTTTAGAATGGGAAAAATAATCCAGGGAGCTATGAAGCTTAGAGGCCTCAAACCAGGAGACTGAGAGGACCGAGAGTTGTGGAGGGTGAAAACGGCAAGCTGCTAAGTGGAAAATACCGAATAAGATGACAATGAAAAATAAATGGGAAAATAAGTAAACAAATAAATAAATAAATGAGTAAATAAATGAATAAATCTCACATACCGGAGATATTTTCAGCTTTAGAGTTTAAAAATGACTTACATTGAATCATTGATAGTGCTTTAACAGTAGTTTATGCAATCAGTTTATAATGTTAAGCATTATTGCATGTGTTTTGAAATCGAGCGACATTAAGAGGGAGTTTTTAAATTTGTACGAATGCAATAAAGCAACATTATAAACGAGTTGCATACGCTCTTTTTTTTTGTATAACAGCATTATAAATGTATAAGAGAATCAAACTTAATTTTGAGAAACAACTTTCTTGTGAGATCTCGGGTATTTAACATCTGTGCGAAAAAACGGTGGTCGGCTGCTCCGTTAACCTTTACCTCTGCACGATTCTCTCGCAGCGGTTGGCTGAATTTGTGATGACACAGTAGTTCGTGCCGTAAAATATTAATACGTCATCATTTGTGCCGTAAAATGCTCGATTATGAACGATTTCTTGTAACAGAAAAGGTCATTTATAATGCTGGCATACAAAAAATATTCTCGCACTATCATACCTACATACTTGCAATATCAGGACGAATAATAATTCTTAAAAATATATTAGGATAAAATGTTTTTGTTTATAGGCAGGCTTTAGCTTGTTTCGTACAAAGACCCTTTTTATTTCTTTGTGTTTATTCGGTGATATTTTATTACTTTTCTTTGTAATGTTTATTGATGATTGAAAATTATATAGATTGTATAGATGAAGATATTACTAGATAATTAAAATATTGTTTCATACAAAATTTAGTGATCTCTTTCAAGGTTTTTTACCGAGCAAGCGAGTCGGAAACGTTATGCGTAAATCAAAGAATATAATCATGCTTCAATGTTAAATTGTATACAAAGGCCAATAAATCGGTATAAATATATCGTCATCCAGATAGCGCGTGAGAGTGAGTAGGGGGTGGGATACAGTGGGACGTATGATTGAAACAGTGCAAGCAAGTGTTGCACGTCGTAGTGGTTGTGGTCGTTGTGGTTAGGAATCGGAAGAAACTTACCGCGACGATGAAATGAAACAATTCTATCAAAATTATAGTAATGAATCTTTGCAAATGGAAGGACAAACTAAATCGTATTCTGTCATTTAAGTAATCCATTTCCAGAAAGTGATAGTGTTCAATTAGTCTTCGATTTATAATTGGTCAAAATGCTTACGGTAATAATCTTCTTTACTTGCTTTATGAACTTGATGGCAGAGAAGCATCTTCTAATGTCAGTGACAGGTGAAGTGGCCAGGGGAAATTACTCGTACTACAGTCTGACTTACGATGGATCAATTAGTCTTTATTTATACTCGCTGTAAGTTGCCTTCGCCGTGTTAATAAACGCGATTGTAAATATTGAATTAATTATTTGTTAGATGTTATAATATTCCATTTTTACACGTGCTTACTCACACCGGTGTTTAATTTTACCTTAATTCTTATTTAAGGACTGGCGATGCAGACTTGTATGTTTCACAAGTATACCCCACACCAACATATGAACCAGACACATATTGCTTGCAGTCATCAACATGTGGATTGGATGTCATTCATATACCTAAAAGGTATTAATTCAATGTTTATATGTTTTGTTTATCACATAATGACATATAATAAATATTTTTGCTCCTACAGTACCCTTGATTTGCATTAGATCAAAGTTTTTCGCAGTACTTCTTAAACTTGTCTAATACAGAGTAAACCACCTCAAAAAGTGTGGCCATAATTTTTAAAATAAGTTATGTTGATAGTCAATGGTTCACTGATTACTGGCAAATAGTTGAACCCTATTAATTGTATTGCAATCACTAGACATTTATGTTATTTCTCACTATTTTAAGAATCCTGACAGTATTGAAATGTTTTTAGCATTTCACTTACATTTTGTAATTCTTTTTATTATATTGAATAACCTCTTTCATATTCTATTTCTTGAAGCCTGTTATTGCTTCTGGAAATGAAAAACAATAAAAGTATCCTGTATATCAGAAAGGGCACAAGTTATGTGATAAGCCTACGTTTCCTGAGCCCTTTTGAAAATAAATTATTCAATTATGAAAATATTAGACTTTTAATTAATTAGTGTTACTTCACGTACATAAAAAGTAATTCTTGCAAAATTCTAATAATACTCTGCTTCTGCATTGAGAATAAATGGATCAAGCCATTCCCTGATGAGACACAGAAATGTGAGTGGAGCTTTTAAGAACCTTTTGTGTTTAGTGTGCAGAGATTTTTTTGGGGGGGGGGGAACTAATGTGTACCTGATAAGTCTTGTTGACTTTGAGATAAAGATTCTTATTAAGTATTTGTGGTAGAATGCAAGATTAGTGTTGATTTTCAGGCATGTGCAAGACTTCTTTTGAAGTGTCAGCATACTAGTTCATTGTACATTGTTCTGAGTAATATGCATTCACGATTTCTCCTCCAAATTGATGAGATCAAAATATTTAGTATTATGAATCAATTTTCCTGTCAAATGGCTGAGATTTGCTTTAGTTTTGACAGTGGTGTTACATCATCCGCATTTGAGTTAATGTTATTTGAGTTCTTTGAACTTATTTTAACCCTTATATCAAAGCTACAATTTTCTTATTACATTTTCAAGCAAAATATTTTTTTTAAAATGGTGATAAATCATTATTAAAGAACTGACATAGAGCATAGAACTTGGGTAATGACATTGAAAATTAAATCAAGAATTGATCCATGGTTTGCTTGCAAACCGTTATCAGTTTTCTATAATGTTTAAATGCTATATAACTTTCTGTATCTGCCCTAGGTCTGCGGAAGATCTGTTTGAAATAATAGTGATTTGATTTATAATGAAGATTTGATTAGGAATGTAATAATGAAACAAACTTAAAGCTTACCAATTATATTTGGAAGAGTTAAACTGTAATTATCTAGAATTAATTTTGAAAACTCTGTTAGTTAAATCACTGAAAGATTGTGCAAATATCATAAATTTGTTTCCTGCTTTTCAAGTGTGTACTGTTATTTCTCAAAATCTGTTCAAGAGTTCCAGGACTGTGAAATCAAATCAATTTTGGCTGAGCATTATGTCTCTCCTTTCTGATGTATTCAGCATTTTTCCTTTTTCTGGTATTTCTGTGTGCATTAATCCTCCAATTGGTGCACTGTTCTTAAAAATAGAATATGTATGTTTATGTTTGAGTATTTTGAGGATTGCCACAAAAAAAGATATTGAACATGCAATGCTATTTTTTAAAGTGTGTCTAGAGAAAAATGTGACTAACAATGAAACACAAATACTCTCATATTTTTGACAATCAATAAGGTAATTCATCAAAAGAGTCTTTATTGATGATAAATTACATTATTATTTGTCAAAAATTGAAGGATATTTATGTTTCATTGTTAATTTTATGTGTCAGTCATATCAATTCAAAATTTATATATGTGACTAAGTCTTCATCTTCTAGGTGTCGTAGTTTCTCCGTTTATTAGTCAAGTTTTTTAATTAATTTGTAATGTTTTCCCCATATGTATGTTTCATATCAGAATAAAACTAGTTTTTTCTCACTTTAAGTTATTCTACTTACTTGAGTTCAAAGTTAAAGAATGAGTTTATAATTACTGGACACTTCTATGACGGCCTCTGTAATATCAGGAAAACATCAAGTAATCCAAAATGGGAAGAGTATCCCCAAGAAGAAGCATTCATTACTTAGCATATTGAATTAACTTAGTAATTATTGACAGCTGTGTGCCAGCAGCTTCTGCATTTTTAAACACACTAAAACCAATATGCATTCATTTCTCTTAATCTGGTAATCATTGTACTCTCTTAAAGGTTGTGATGCCTTGAGTTATTAAAACTGGTGGTGAAATGGGAAGTTATGTTAATACTATGTGAAGTTGTTATGAAAATTGTAAATCCATGCTAGACAATTCCAAGCTATCTGAAACAGTTTAGAAGAAGAAATTACAGAAATAGGACAAGAATTTTAAAGAAACACTGTCTTCAATAGCAAAGCGACAATTCATTGTTCGTTTGTCACTCAGTATTACTTATCACGAACCACAATGAAGAAAATATTTTCAGGGTAAGGATGCAACTCATTGCCAGTCCAGAGAAATAATAAATAGCACATTTACTTATTTGAAGGAAAAGAGGAACCTATTCAATGGCCTGTAAATGGCATTAATAATTTTGCAGACTCATGAAATTTTGTTGGAGCTCGTCAGTTTCAAAAAAGAGGAAGCAACCACAAATGTTGCCAAAGATTACCGAACTGAATGAACCCTATGTAAATCAACTATGATTCATACATATGCTGCCTGGAACCAATGATATTGAATATTCAAAAGTAAACATTACTACTATGAAATGGACAATATTAGTAATAATTTGAAAATGCAGGTTGAAAATCACTTTTCAAAGTTGATTGATTGATTCTTAATTCTAGATTTGGATGAATTGCAATTATAAGGATATATTTAATATTAATAAACACAATATTATTCTCTCACTGAAGGCATACATCTTGGTTACTGTGCATTTGTTCAATGATAAGAATCTTGAAAGAATTTTGAATAATCTGAAAAGTCAAGTGAAGAGATATCTTCCCAATCTATACAAGCTGTTGATAGTTACTTTAGGCTCTTTGGTGAGCTCAGCTGGCTGTGAAAAACGATTCTGTGCAATGAGGCAATTAGAAATTTGTCTAAGTAGCAAAATGATCCAGGACGTGTTTTCAAATTTATTTTAACTCAATATTGACAACCAGCTACTTGACCAAAAATTGACAGTTGCAGAAAATGTAATGTCTTTGTAAAAAAAGATAGAAAATTAAAGTTAGGTTACATAAGTACCCAGTTTTATTTTTTGCATCATGTTCTTGTCAACTTGTACCTCATATTCTAAATAAAATACTCTAATATGCATAAGTGAAATGTTCCAAACTTTTCTGTATCAAGGAGATATTGTTAGATGTTGATGATGTATATAATATAATATAATATAATATAATATTATATAATATTGTAAGATGAGAACCAGGGTTCACAGATTTCATGCTCTTTTTACCAAAGAAAGTAGTTGGGTTATTATAATAGACAATTGGAACTACATTGGCTGACTCTATCTGAAACAAACACCTATAATTTTGAGGTCCCATAAAAGGGGCATGAAATCTGGAAACCCTTGCATTACGGTGGAGAAAGTCATGAGATTTTTAATTTGGAGTTTTCTTTTAAGTAACATTTTAAATACTTTTTGATTATATAATTTATACAATCAATCAAATATAGAAATGTTTATTTTCTTTGCAACAGGTATTGTTTATTGTAATATTGTTTTTATTTTCAAATTGAACACATTGACTACTGTGAAATGCTAAATGGGACACTCATTGTATTTATCACAATGGCTTTGAGCTAAGGTTCATATGATTTTTTAACAAAAATACAGGGTGCCTAATTTTTCTTCTGAAGGAGTTCTGAAATCATAAACGCATGTGTCAAGTAATAGCTTTATAATTGTATTATAACTCTGGTCAACAGAGGTGTTGTCATGGAGAGTAATTGGTATTTTTCTGTTGGGGAAAAAGATAAGGGAAAAAGTGATGTCGTACTCCCAAAATTGTGGTTTTGTGATTAGGGCATGTAAAAAACAAAATTGAAACTGTCCAAACATTTTTTGGACTACACACAAATTTGAAAATGAACTTAATTCATTGCCATTTCTATTACAAGGATATTGCTGTAAAACTCAGAGCTGAAGTTCTAGAATGTAAACTTTTTCGAAATTGTGAGGAAATGCCTCTTTTGAAAATGCTCAGTTTTCACCAGCAATTAATTTGGAAGCTATTAGGAATAGAAATAAGTGGTGCTACAACAACACTTTTTCACTATTGTTAACTGTAAGTTTTGTAGAAGTAACTTGAATTTTTTGAAAATGCAGAGTGTTAAACGAAAATGAGACCCATATTTTTTTAGCGTTCTTTGCTCTATCTGAGGGAGAAATTTAATCCAAAAATTTAGAGCCATTTTTGAAAAAAAAAAAATGAAATTTTGAGGCTTCATGTAAAGTACTTCCAAAAACCAAAATATCTTTTTCCAATTCACAGGATCTATAGTGCGGCCAGATCGATGGGGGGAACTGGGAGCGGTGGCTCAGTGCATCAACTGATGTCACTGCAGTGCTTCTGACTGGGAGGTCCTAGGTTCGAGTCCCGACGGCGGCAGGATTTTCGACACTGGCTTGTGAGCTACGTCGAATTCAGTCGCTGTCTGGAGGAGAATTCTAGCGGCCGGCTGCTCTAATCGGTAGTTTTCCGTGGTTTCTCCGTTCAACACCAAGCGAATGCCGGACCAGTACTCTAAGAAACGGTGCGCGCGCAATCTTTCCTTCCTCTTCCATGTCCTATCCTCACCCCTTACAGACACACACTAATATGCACTATACTACCACACATGCCGGGAGACCGTTCGGGGACATAGAACTTGTCCCGGCTGGGGCGGTGCCACACCGGCGGGGGATACCTGCTTGTAGAAAAACCCGCTAGTTGGCGGTAGGTCGGCGCTGGATCTCGCTATCTAGTGAGCAAAGATCACCGCCACCTCCCGTTGAAAAACATGCACTACACCTACGGGATTAATGACCTCAGTAGTTGACGCGCCCGAACTCACTGACAATCACAATCAATCGATCGATGGGGGATTATCAGTTTTGGAGAAGAATGTCAGAACAGTTGAGGCGCTAGCGTTGACCACAGACTGGCACATTTTGTCGCAAACTTATTTACAAAGACCCACTGAACACGGAGTTTGACTACATAACTTGTTAGAGAACGGAAATTACTACATATACAAGAACAAGATTTATCCGCTTATTTGATATCAGAACCCCTCTGAGTTTTTCTGTCGAAAAATCGCCAATTTTTACCGCAGCAATACAATACTTTCTCTATACTATGCGCGAATGTAAAATGGAAAGAAACAACCTCATAGGCAATAATAATCCTTTCATTTTCAATATAATAGCTTTTTCGTTACGTTGCAGCGCTTTTGAAATATAAGTGAAACAAGTTTTACAGCGAAAAACCGGACAAAGCAAAATACGGGTCCTTTCTGTGTCTGATAAGTTTTTCGGGACAGAAGTCGAAAAAAACTTGGACGACCCCTATTTTACGCGACGTATACGAACACCACGTTGAGCGTCAACAACTGATTCTCAGTCATGACAAGTTTCAGTAGCTGTGAAGAACAGCGTTCGGTTCTCAGATCAATGTTACTGTTGGAGAGTTACAATGGAGATTAAAATACACGGCTATCACTAGAGAATCTTTTGGCGTGCACCTATGAAAATTCGAGTGCTGAGTATCACAGCCTGAAATCTGGTAAAGGATATCCAATCGAAAAGTTCAAATAAAATATTAGATATTTATATTATTGGAACATGAAAATTGTATTTACTTATTATACTTGTTTTTTTTTTTTCTATCGTGGCGGCTGAGGGTAGTATCTCCAAGATGAAATTCGGCACGACTTCTCAGTCCTGCCGCTAGAGTCGCTTGATCTGCAGCAGTGCTTGATGCGGTCGCGATCATGCGACATCTTGCGGCAGAACTGAGAATGTTTTCTTAATATAACGTAGGCTAAAACCGATAAAGAACATGTTAAACATACTTAGAACTTAAGACAGGTGAATAGTCGGTTAAAATGATAATGGAGCTTGGTACCAAGAAATAATTGCCTAAATCTTAGTAACGAGGTTTCTTAGAAACGTATAGAGATGTTTCAAACACGTTGATAATGATGCCCGTGGTTGTCTTTGTACTCTAAGATGATATTGCAGTATTCGTAAAGTCTGTTTTTGCGAAAATATTTAATTTATTTACAGTGTTACACGAGAGTTTTTATTTGTTCTTGTAAAGTGTGAATGCTACTTTTTGGAAACCATTTGGGTGGTTTTGTTCAGTAGTATTTTTGCTGCTAGAGGCTACTAGAAGATAGGCCCGTATGTTCATTGCCGTGTACTACAGTTAAGTAAACCTCAAGTCAAAATAGTACACAGTAACTTTAGGCAGACTATCAAATTCGTCTAAGTAATGTATACCTATTTACGAACTAATGGTGTATGTATTTAGCAATATTACATACATTTCTGCAAGTTACTGTTAAAATATTTTGTGGTGTGACAAGGGCTGGTGGCTCACCGAAGATGCTCCCTTCAATATCTCCTTTTGCGGATAGTGAGATGCGGTTTTCACTGAAACGGCTGAATGCGAGGGCCTCATATGTGGCTGTATAAACCTTTTTTATCGCTATCGCGATATCGACATAACTTTTTTTAAATGAAACTCTATAAATATTTATTATAATAGCCCACATTATCGAGCGCGAAGCGGCGAGTTCATAAGCATGCTTATTGTCGTAGGTTGCATTTTAATATTTTTGATAAGTGTTGCTCCTACGATGCACGCCACCACTAATATGAGGTAATCACGGTGGTGTGCGTTATTCGTTTCGGAGATTCAGCTGCGTTTCGGCCTCTGGTGACCGTTACATTCGAGCAATTACCTCCAACACCGACTCATTAACATAACTACCTACATATATACTGTTCTCAAACCTTCGCTATTTTGTACTAATCTGTTGAGGTGCACTCTCAACATAGGAGGAAGCTAGATTCAAAGCCAGCCATCTCCAGTTTTCAAGATTTTGCTACAGTGGCCAAAACTCATTTAATTAGTTTCCCTTCGAGTTCGACGTTTTATTATTAATTTCAGCGATAATTGGGATGAATAAGAGTACACGAACTGGATCCTAAATATCCTGGATCCGAAAAATGATATCAAAAATCAGACATTATTGTGTGCACTAGCCAAACATGCTATAAATGAAAAAACACATTCAGTTTTGATAGTACGTCCATTCTTGATCAAGAACATTATCTAAAAAAAGAGAATTACCAAAGAAATGCTATATATCCAAAAATTCAGCAATAGAACATGCAATCATAAAACTGACATTGAAGGATTGGGCAGTATCTATGCTAATATCATCTATAAATATATGCCTTGCCTCATAATTTAAATTGTACCCTCTTGTATTGCAAAAGTTTATTGTTTTATTGACTGACACATATTTGCTATTCTATATATCTGTTATCTTATATCATTGTTATCTGTTATAGTCTTAAAAATGTATAGTAACTAATTAACAAAGTTAATTCTGATAAGTTAGTGTGTATTTTGATTAGACACATAATATATTCAAAATAATAATGTTTGGTAACTGTTGTACTATTACCATACTAATTCAACTCATGAAATAATAACTTACTATTATGAAATCCATATAGAAAATTATTTTGTACATTATTATTGGTAAATTATTTTTTTACGAAACACAAAAAAAAAATAATTTACCAATAATTTTTTTTCTGTATCCAAATTGTATTTTTTGGTGTGTAGCTAGTATGTTGTACATGTAAATACAAAATTTCGAACAGGCGCGGATGCTCAACACGTGAATCGTCTATCACAATCGCACAACACGTCTATCACTGTTGAATCCAATATGATTTATGTGAGACGGAACTACGTAGGTAATAGGGACATGTAGAATGTACGACGTGCATTATTCATAACCTTACAGGTAAAAAACAAACTACATTGTTAAAAAACCAATTGTAATTTTAGCTCCAAGGAAATGGTGCAATATACACATTCTTGTATATAAATATTTTATCAGTTCTGCAGCCCTGATGAAGATCAAATATATGGCCGAAACATCGGCAATGTAAAGTGTCTGATTTCTTTCCTGTGGCCCAAACTCAAGAACTATTAGACAAATAATTGTTTTAAAAGTGAAAATACGTAGCTTCTTGCTGGAACCAAACTTCGAATGGGCAGATGTAGGATTGGAGTGTGTGAAAGCAGGCTCGATACAGTGCCAGAGTAAATATTCTATCATTGCTAAGCGTTCATTAACCAACATATAGACTTGAATTGTTAATGTGATATTAAATTGCACAGAATGTAAAATAGTACATTTAACTTTACTGATATTCCGGGATTCTCTTCGTTTACGACCACCTGTGCTAAGGAATGGGGATACTCAAAATAACTAAACATTCAAAAATTTAATAGAATATTTAAAAAAGTCTCATTTTATAGCATGCGGCTTAAGAACCGCGCACCAATGTTTCCAGCAGTTTTCTCACCTGACAACCGTGTTTTCCCCCCCAATTCAACTGGAAATACACAAATGAATTTTCTTCTAATTTTTATTACGAAACACTTTTCTAAACGTTATGGCAGCGAAACAAACAGTGGTGGATGGTGGTTTCCTGGTGGACGAAACTGGAAAATCTGATTAACAGAGTACTCAGAAGAATCGAAGAATAATTTTCTTAGAATACAGCTTCAGAGTAAACTCGGGCGCACCCGGCAAACCCGAAAACAGATTTAAGGGCTTAGGCCGTTTTTGAGTTGTGATAGGAATTCAGAAATTTATTGTTGGTTGTTTTATAGCAAGGGGAATTATAAAATATCAATTTAGTGCATTTTCACGTACCGTGCGAAACTATCACACTTGCAACTGCTCAATTATGCGATTCCGTTGTGTATTTTCCTAGATATAGGGTCTATTTGAAGAAAAAAGTGAAGTTTTGGTTTGAAGCTGACCCCTTGAAATTTGTCACATAAAGTAGGAAGGGTATTTTATAGGTTTTGATGCCCAGCTTACTTTTTCAAATGTCGACTTGTTAACACTGTCAGAGTTGTGCAGGCCTGCACAACGCCTGCTCCCGCGAGCATTCTGCACTCAAAGAGCCGAAGTGATAAGTGGTAGGAGGTACGCAGCTTTGTGGGGAGGGGAGCAGTTTGCTATTAGGCACTGAAACGGCGCAGCTCGAAGATTGAATGCCTGGGTTTCTAATGCAATGATCTACGCTGTGAAATTATTTCCCCACTTATTTAAATGGGTAATGTTCCATTTTTTGTAGATACGAGGGCCATAATTCACTGTTTATGTTCTTTGCACTGCTATGTATTGACATATTTTCCTTTTTTTGATTTTTTTTAGAATATTCTCATTCTGACTCTTAAACAATATTTTGAAGTAGTGGATTCTTTAAAAATATATTATTTAATTTGAACTACCATTCATTTACAATGTAATAATTGATTTTTTTTACCAAGAAAGTTATAATCTGTAAATGATAGCAAAACAAAATAAATTATGTGTATACCTAAAGAAAACGTCCGATGTACTGGATATAGTTCAATGTAGGAGATATTGACAAAGATTTAAGTTTACGCCAGTGAAGTTGAATTAATGTTTTATTGACAAAATTATACTGATAAAATTCAGTTAATATATTTTAAATATATCAACATTGTAAACAATTATGAATAAATAGTGTTTGTTGATTTGATATTAGAAATACGTAATGCACTCTTGTAAAAAATGAAAGCAGAAAGATTTTTTTATGTAACTGTCTTAATCAATGAAAAATAGTTGATTACTGTCATCGTCAAATAAAAACCATTCAATATTACAATTTTGTGTTTAACACCACACTTAACTTTGTAATTACATTGTTCATTTTGTAGTTACATCATAGCAAAGTGAATTACAGTATCAGCCCTTCAAGCACTTATAATACTTGGTGTCCAAACCAAATGTGTAGGTGTGTCTAATTCGTTTTAGGTTCATATTTCACTTTGTCATCTATTATAATAATATGATAATAATGTATTTACTGCTTTGGGAAAGATCCCGTAATCAACTCTCTGAAAATACATTTAAGTCAAGTTTACATTTAAAACACATACATTTATAACACAATTGTATACTAACTATGACTAATACTAAATGAATTCAAAATTAGTCTTAGCTACAATGAATACAAAATTAGATCTAGTCTAAAATACATACAATTATTAATATTAGTAACTTATGATTTTTAATTTATTTTTACATATCCCACACTGAGGTAAAGTCTCTAGCAGTACTGCAGGTAATTTGTTCCAGTTTTTTTATTGTCCGGTTAACGAAAGAAAATTTGCCAATATTAGTGTTTTGTTTATTAACAATAAACATTTCAAATATGATGCAAAAGGCAGTATTACATGAACACTATGTAACAGTTCATCAGGTTCTCTCCGATTGCAGTTTCAATCTACGTTCTAGGGTTCGAATTGCTCATTCTCGTTGGTGATCCCCATTCCTAGAATGGGCCTCATCCCCACTCTCCTTAGATACCTGGATTTGCACTCCAGGGACTCGCGCGTGGCTCTCGAGGTCAGTGAAAATGCAAAATGCTGTGCAGGCCTGGAGTTGTGCAAGGTCCTTCTGTGGTTTTTTATTTGTGTTGTCCTCTTGCAACGTGACCGTGTTTATTTGTGTGGACGTAATTGATTTCACTTATTCTCTTGGGTCTAAAGATTATTATTGCATCACTAAGAAAGACCAAATGATGTATTTCATATTTAATATTCTTTTAGAATACTCTGGTTTTACAAATTTGTTCTTGATATGTCTAATTTCATTTAACGTGACATATTTCGTATAGTCAGTGTCTCTGTCTTTTGGTCAAGATTCTTGTCACCTAGGGGTATGGGGAAAGTTTGGTTTTTGGTTGTTGGTCGGGTTTTGCTTCCACTATTTTTTGCTGGTATGTCTTCGCCATCGTTTTCTCTTGTGATACTCTTCTCGCGTAGAATTTATTCTGATTATAGAAAAAAAAACAGTATAGTGAACTAACGCTCGTTGTTCTGTTACAGATAAGGATCAGGATATGAGGAAGAAAATTCAGGAAATAAATGCTGCCTATACCCAGTTGGATTATAAACCAGCTTTGTGATCCTAAAATAAGCGCGTAGAACAACCTCATTCCTGGTTCTAGATCATTTCTTACGCTATTGGGGCAGCTTTGCTGGTTGCAAGTCCTGCGCATCCCCTTCGGCAAGTTGAACAATATTATTTTGGCTGTTCAGTTGATCTTCGTCTTTGACTCCTTTTCCGGTGGGGCCTCATCACTAGCATCCCGCAGACTAACATTGTTTTGGATGCTCATGGTTGGGAGTTCAAACAGTATTTTTCGTCATTTTTTAAGCATACTCTGAATCCCGTCTCGGTCATTGAGATGAGGTTGTTTTATATCTTTGGGCAGATATAGAGTTCTGATTAGTTTCAATGGATCAGTACTTTATTGCTGTGAACAAACCTCGAGTAAAACAGTCAAACGCGCCCGGAAACAGTCAATCAATCATTGATTCTGATTCAGTGACAGGTTATTATACATGAGAAAGTATCCAATTTTTCCACCCCATAGTGCTCCCTGCATGGTGGAGTGAGTGTACGAAAAGGTTGGGAGAAATATTCAACGCAAGAGAAAAAGTTGCAAAGTCTTTCTCCATTCACGAAATCTTACAGCAGCAATTCATATGTATGCAATACCAATAACTAGAGATACCAAAGCTCAAGAAAACAAGGATGTATTGCAAAGTTACATAGTGCCATGCACTGTTGCTGTGGTACACAGATTTGACTGTTTTGGGATGTTAAATGACATTACGTTACTGGGATTGTCAAATGGTCGAAAACATTATATTGAATTGATTGGATTGATTTGAAACGCTCATCAACGTCCAGATGGTCCATTTCCAACTCTGTCATCCCAGAAGCTCAGTCCAAGGGGTCACACTTCCAAGGAAGGTGGGTGGTTGTGGCATCATAAAAACCAGCGATATTAGTACAAAACAGGTCACCAGCATAAAGGAATACTTTTGGAAGAAAGCTGTATCCGCTCATCTATGCAGAATGGTGCAGGAAACATAATAATTATACTGTCTCAACCAATAAGAAATTTGACTCCAGCAACCATCCTGAAACCGAGAGATGGAGCTATAGAAGTAGAAGGCAATCCATGGTGGATATCCGGCTGAAATTCTAATTACAATTCCAATGTGGATGTTGATATGTCGTACAAAAGGCTCAGTATTAGATCTATACCCCAAAACTGAGGGGTTCATTGTTGCAACGAGGAAGTATTTTTAGGTTCTAATTATCAATGTTATTTATCACAGTCTTCCTACACTGTTTACATAAATGCCGTTAGTTTGTCATTTCTATTATAATTATTAATATTGCTTATTTAATACTGTTTATTTATTGATATTAAATTAATTTATATATGTTATTAATTTGCTTCCCATGCTTTGATAGATGATATTGTGCAACTTCTACGTACCAGTAAACTGTGCATGATTTAATAATAATAATAATAATAATAATAATAATAATAATAATAATAATAATAATAATAATAATAATAGGTAGGCTCCAAGGAGGTCGCACACTAAAGCAAGCGATCAAAGTGTCGGCCAAGGAAGGAGAATCCTACGCTGATATCATAAAAAAAATGAAGAAGGAAGTAGACCCTAAGGAATATGGGGCTGAGATGTCTATCCGCAGGACACAAACGAAGGAGTTGCTCATTGTTCTAGGCAAGAGCGGAAATATAACGTCCTTAAATGAGGCGGTAGGAAAGGCGGTTGGTGCTCAGGCCAAGGTGAATATGCTAACACCGAAACGCATAATTGAAATCAGGGGCATCGACGAGATCTTAACTGTGGAGGAAGTGGTCGAAACGGTAGCCCGGAGTATCAAGGTGCAGGCAGAACAGATTGCCGACTCCTGCCGATTGAGGCGGGGATACGGCGGTGTACAAATGTTGTCTGTCCTTCTGCCAACAGAGTTAGCATCAGACTTGGTGGCAAAGGAGAAAATTAAAATAGGATGGATAAACTGTCGGATCAGGGAAAGACAGCAAATAGATAGATGCTATAGATGTCTTGACTACGGTCATATATCAACCGTATGTAAGGGCCCTGACAGGAGGAACACCTGCTATAAGTGTGGGGTAGTGGGACACCTCGCCAAGGATTGCAGAGGTGAAGTACGCTGCATCCTTTGCAAGGGAAGAAACCTGAGCGATAATCATATGCTAGGTAGTAACAGATGTACTTCTTTTATCGCTGCTCGTAACAAAAACAAGAAAAAGTATGCTCAGGGTTATTCAAATTAACCTGAGGAAAAGTAAGCAGGCACAAGACCTCCTAACTCAGGTCGCAGCTGAAAGAAGGGCTGACCTGTTAATAGTCAGCGAACAATTTGATACATCTGACGCAACTACGTGGTACCAGGACTCCTCAAGAAGAGCAGGTATAATAATCCTTAACAAGAAGCTTTGTGTACAAGAATCCAAGCGGACGAAGTTTGGTTTCGTGTGGGTGGAAGTGAATAATGTTAGGATTTACAGTTGATACTTCTCTCCGAACGAACAGCTTGAGAAATATAAGAAGGATATCGACGAGCTTGAAGCAAGCGTAATGTCGGCAAAAGGCGAAGTACTTATAGGAGGCCATTTCAATAGTAAATCGCCAGAATGGGGGGAGACTAGGTCAGATAAGAGAGGAGTTATAGTCTGCGAGTTTGTTGCAAGAAATGACTTAGTTATTTTAAACAACGGTGATAAGTATACTTTCCAACGTGGCAATGCCTCCTCTATCCTGGATATTTCCATAGGCTCCGCAAAGCTGAGCAGAAGCGTTAAGGACTGGCAAGTACTGGAGGAGGAGTCGCTCAGCGACCGTCTATATATTGGGTTTTCCTACGCTACTAATGAGAAATGTTACCCTGAGGTGGCTCGATATAACAAAGGCAGAGCACCTTGGAATGTAAAAAAGCTGAATGTAGATAAGGCCAAAGCCTCCCTGGAGGAATCTAGGCTGATGAGGACTATGGGCTGGATGAGAAGTACGGATTCCCTCGAAGGAATAGCTCGGGAAACGAGAGAGACAGTGATTGCTGCGTGTAATGCATCGATACCCAGACGCAGAGGGCTTAGGAGTAAACCTCAAGTCTATTGGTGGACGTCTGAAATAGCGGAGTTGCGCAAGAACTGCATCAAGGCGCGAAGATTAGCGACGAGAGCCAAGACTAATCCCTTTCTTCGAGATCTGTACGTGAGTTGTCGTAAGCTACTCAAAAACGAAATTAAAAGAAGCAAAGCCAGATGCTGGAAGATGCTTTTAGAAGATATTGACTAAGATCCTTGGGGCCTGGCCTACAAAATTGTGGCCAAGAAGCTCAAGGTTGACTGGAAGACACCTGGACTAGATGATCCACGTTGGGTGAGGGAAATAATATGCGATCTTTTTCCTACAAGGAATCGCTGGGTAAGAGAAAGACCGAAGGACTTTTCCCTTGACGAAAAAGATTTGTTCACATTGAATGAACTGCGGAATGCAGCATCAACGATAAAGTGTGGGAAAGCGCCGGGTATAGACGGAATCCCGAATGAGATGCTCAAGATTGTTGTAGAGCTGTATCCTGACTGCCTGTTATCTTTGTTCAATTGCTGCCTTAGGGAGGGCACATTCCACAGGCGGTGGAAGAAACAGAAACTTATTCTTCTTCGGAAGGGTATCAAGCCAATAGATCAGACTTAGTCTTATAGGCCGCTCTGCCTCTTGGATACCATGGGCAAATTACTTGAAGGGCTAATCCTCTCAAGACTTGAGAAGCACTTGGCGGCAGGGATAGATTTGTCACCTTCACAATACGGCTTCCGGAAAGGACGGTCGACAACGGACGCCATTCTTGAGGTGGTTAGGATTGCGGAGTCAGCCACAAGAGGTGAAGGGAAGAAAGGATTCTGTGCGTTGGTTGCCATTGATATCAGAAATGCTTTCAATACCGCCAGATGGAAAGATATCATTGAGGCATTGATAGATAAGAAGGTCCCCGAATACCTCTTGAGACTGATCGAAGACTACCTTCACGAGCGGAGTATTGTCTATAGGGGCACATTTGTAATAGAGGAAGAAGTAACTTGTGGGGTGCCCCAGGGCTCTAGGTTGGGTCCATTTTTGTGGAATGTCATGTACGACAATCTACTCCACATGGACACTCCCTCAGATACCCAACTTATAGGGTACGCAGATGACACTCTTATCATCTGTCATAGTAAAAACATCGACTTACTAGAGATGAAAGTAAATGAAACACTCTGTAGGGTGAAAAGGTGGCTTGACAGAAGACTTCTACATATGGCTGTAGAGAAGACCGAAGCTGTGTTGGTTACGGACCGGAGATCTTTCCGTTCCCCAATTATTCAAGTGGGTGACGAGATTATCAACTGGAGACGACATTTAACTTACTTGGGAGTCGAGATTGACCACAGGCTCAACTTTGGGCCTCACATCAACAAGATCGCCGATAAGGCAATGAGGACTGGGGCCAATATCTCCAGGCTAATGCCAAACGTGGGAGGCCCTCGAGAGGCGAAACGGAGGCTGATTGCTTGTGCTGTCCAATCACAAATGCTGTATGCAGCCCCAGTGTGGGCGGACAGACTCGCGAAAGCCTCCATGAGATGCAAGGTCGCACAAGCACAAAGAAGGGTAGCATTAAGAATAACGTCAGCCTACCGCACGGTCTCCGACAGCGCCGTGGGGGTTCTGGCCAGAGTTCCTCCTATAGACCTTCTGGCAAGAGAAAGGAAGGACGTTTATAACGAAGCGAAGGGAGTCACTGACATCTGCACGGGACCTCTACGCAAGCTGAAAGAAGACATAAAAGAGAGGGCACGCACGTCTCTCCTGTCAGCATGGCAGGAGAGATGGGAGAAAGAAACAAATGGTAGATGGACATATGAACTCATACCAAACATCGAACCATGGTTCAATAGAGGTCATGGGGAGGTAAACTTCTACCTCACACAGGTGCTCTCTGGGCACGGCTGCTTCAAGTCCTACCTGTTCAGGTTCAGAAGAGCAAACGACTCGAATTGCGTGTTTTGCGGACAAGTAAACGACGACGCAAGGCACACGATATTCGAGTGCGGAGCATGGGATAGTCGGAGGATCCAGCTAAACAGCGAGCTAGACCAGGACATCTCGCCAAATAACATGGTGCAGCACATGTTGAAGTCTGAGAAAGAGTGGTACCTCATACAAGGGTTCGTGACGTTCATCATGAAAAGGAAAGAAGAACGACTCCGCCCGTGAAGCGGCTTGAGCTTTAAAAACAACTCAGCCACCTGCCTGCTCCCTCCATGAAGTAATGTCTGACGACGGTTCCATGGAGGGAAACTCAGGGCACAAGAGAATGGAGGTTAGGTTTTAGTCGGTAGGCCATGATGGAGAGTCCGACATAACCGGCTTCACCGGTATCTATAAAAGATTTCCCCCTCCATTACAAAATAATAATAATAATAATAATAATAATAACAACAACAATCGAACTACTGGCTTATATCAGGACAGATCTTTCCAGAAACTGAAGGGTTTATGTTGGCTATTCAGGATCAAGTTATTCCAACGCGTAACTATTTGAAGCGAATTGTTAGAGATAGCAATGTGCAGAATGAGTTATGTCGTTATGGTTGTCCAACAGTGGAATCAATTCAACATGTTACCTCGGGTTGTTCACATTTGGTAGGCACCGAATATAAACAGCGACATGATTCGGTGGCCAAAATTTTACATCAACCGTTGGCTCAAAAATGTCGTCTTCTGACTAAAGATAAGGTACCGTACTTTAAGTACCAACCTATGAGTGTACTGGAGAACGAAGAGTGGCGCTTGTATTGGGATAGAACTATCTTAACGGACCAGACAGTGATTCACAACAGACCGGATTTGGTTGTGATTAACAAGTGTGAGAAACATGTCATGCTTATTGATGTTTCTGTCCCAAATACTGGCAACATTCAAAGCAAATACACTGAAAAAATCAGTAAATATGCAAATCTTGTTGAACCCGTTGAGAAACAGTGGAATATGAAAAGAGTCAACATTATCCCGATAATTGTTTCCAGCACCGGAGTCATCCCTAGGAGTCTGATTGGGGGCCTTAAGCAACTGGGTTTGAATGAAGACCTGTACAAACCCATGCAGAAGGCTGTTGTTATTTCAACAACAAGGATAGTACGGAAATTCATGGGAAACAATGTATTATAAATTCTTTTTAAAAAATAGATGTATTGTGCTCTGATTATGTATATCTGTGCAATTCATTCAAATGTACCAATAAGATGAGAAAAAAACAATAATAATAATAATAATAATAATAATCATAATAATAATAATAATCACGACGATAACGCAGACAGAAAGCCAGTATCGACCCAGCATTCGAATTTACTGCTGTGAAAGTGTTCCTCTCTCATCAACCCTCTCCTCGCTCGTTTTCACTCTTGACTCGCTTGTAAGAAACCCTTTCCCCTAATTGCGTAAGTATTTTCTTCCTATTTATTATGTATTATATTAAACTTCTGAAAGTGGCCTGGCGGAAGACCAGGTCCAAAGGCCTGATTCTCACCACTTATAGACATTTATTAACTTATTTATTTACTTGTTTATTTTTATTGGCGTCCACAATGTACTTTGGCAAGAGGATATTCTTAATCGTATACAGGTGCTGACACCAAACGTAGAGCATTTCGTCCCTTACTCTCTAGAGGGGGGGAGGAAAAGAAAGAAAGGAAAAAAAATCGGAAACCCATAATTTGTTTCGCTTCTCACACTAACCGTTTGTATATTATTCTTATTCCTAATAAACAAACTTCTTTCTACACAATTTCTGTGTAATAAATCAGCAACTGTCCGTTTGTTTATCTTTTTTTTCAGATCATTCCTGCAATGTATCTCTTGAAAACATAGTACACCTATGTTATTGTCCAATTTGATATATTTATACTGATATTTTCCTTTAATTAAGGATAATCAGGTAGTGGAAGAAGTTATTGTCAGTTTTAGCCATTTATTGGAAAACTGTTCAAAGAAAGTTGTTCATCATTGGATTGTAATATATTTAATTGTACATAATTAAAATTATAAAAAATTAATGATAATATTAATTACACTAAAGCATTAATCGTGAAAAACAAATACTGATTATTAAATATAAAAATGCATAGAAAGAATAAAAATAACAATTAAGAAGACCGTTACACAGAACAAATATAGTTAGTACCTTTCTATAATAATGTGTTCGGAGATAAAGAGGTAAATGAGATGTATACTCTCTCTACTCGCAGAGTAGAATATGGGCTGCGCCACATCATGTACAGACTACATACGCCTCTTTCAGTCTGGTGTCAGAGTGCAACAACAGTGTCGAGGTAGTTAAACGGTGATAAGTGGAATGAAGGAAAGATCATGGAATGGGAAAGAAAGAGAGGGTGCGGAGGAAGAACGGAATGAGATAAAAAGAACAGTACATCTTTCAAACAACTCAGTACCGTTTAAAATAGGCAAAGCCCAGATATATTGCCTAAAGATTACAATTTTAAAATGTAAACTTATTAGAAAAGTAATTACAAAGTGTAAATTTTCAACAAATAGGTACAAGTCGATATTTTGTTTCATTTGGTTAAAAATTGCCGGTATCTATCATTACTTTATGTTGTATTTATTGGTAAATATGCTGCATTTCAGGTTTGTATTAATTTTAGTATTCATTTTAATGTGTAAAATCTAGAACCTTGCACTTTTTCGGGGATCGGTATCAAGAATTTGTACATTGGAAAAGACCGTAAAATGGTTAAAAGCAAATCGGTGTCGTGAGATTGAATAGAGGAGGAGAGAGCTCTAATAATTTTCTAATGTTCCCTGACTCCAAGTTTGCCTTTCACTTTGTACAATACAACAAGTTTAGCGTTCTCAGTTCCGTGTGTCAACAATTTGTCTTTCGCATTCTTTATAATATGTCCCGTGTTTATTGATTTTTGCTAACTACAATGTTAGTAATTCCATCTACTGACAAAGATTTTCACTTTTCCTCCCTGTACTTTAGTATAGAAAGAAAAGTACTACTGGTATCACAACAAAACGATCTCAATTTTCGGCCTAAAATCCATACTTAAGGTTATTTTGAGCTACAACTCTGCATACTCGTCAGGATTAAGGTCTGTTAGTGCTGTTCCTAAGATGGTTAACATTGATGCTGGTGGCGAGGAGATAAACGTAATTTTGTACCCGAAAATTGGGATGTGTCTGTTTGTATAGATGCCTGTCACTGTCATATTAGAAGTGTTTGAGCTGAAACTTGGAAAATAGGCCAGGAGAAAGATCTTGTTGTGCCGTTCCGGAGATCATTAAGATATTTTAATTTTGGGAGATACTGTACATGACATTTGCAGAGAAAATGTGGGAAATAGAGAGAATTTCTAATTATCCAATTAAAATAAAAATTAATAGAATGAACGCTTATCTGCCGTCATTTCTTTATTATTTACTAGTGGACCTGAAATACTTCGCCAATATAGTGTTCCACAAGCTACTGGTAAAGTGATTGTTAATCACGTTTTACGCTACTCTGCTCCGATGAAAGTTTTTCTCGTTAGTATGGGTTTCTTCTATGTCCTGGACAAGGTTCTCAAGTATCCTATTGTTAAAAACATTTCCCCTCAAGTTTGGGCATGCGTTCGCTATGACACTGTCTTAGCGAAATTTTATTTACTTGCCGGTGATAACGTTCACGTAATAATTCCGGCCGATATTCCACAATTTCAGGGGCAGAATATACAGCGACAGTTTTATACTTGACGGTGCGACGGGTTGCGAACACGTGTTCAGCGGCCCTTGAGTCATCAAAAACGCATAAATCAACAACGCCTCCACGTGTCCGATTTAATTCAAACCACTCTAAACGCACCAGGTGCTAATAAAAACAAAGTGGAAAGTTCAGCAAAATTGGTCGAGTAGTTTCTGCGTCTATGTAGGACAGACATACGCACGTTCCCTTTTATTTATATATAGATTAGTGAATCTATATGAGAACGCAATGTCTAACACAGTAGTCCTGTCATAAAAGTCAGTTATTACATAATTATATGTTGTGCTTTACGTTTTTAAGTTAAGGTAAACAGTTTCTTTGCCTTAGTTCCTTACAACGTACTTGTGCAGATCTTGGTAAATATAAAACATTTCCATTACATTTCAAAAACTTTCAGCTCCGTTCACAAAGGGTAGTGATCCATTGTAGTCCAGTATTTGTAAACCTTCATTTCGTTGGTTTCC
This sequence comes from Teleogryllus occipitalis, assembly GCA_011170035.1. Lineage (NCBI taxonomy): Eukaryota > Metazoa > Arthropoda > Insecta > Orthoptera > Gryllidae > Teleogryllus > Teleogryllus occipitalis. The sequence goes on from BLKR01001403.1 coordinate 236,160, forward strand.
CAGTCTTAATACTGAACTACATGAAACAATGGTTCTGAGTTTTTTCTGTATAGTGAATACTTTTATAACTTTTCTATAGACACATCGCTCTCATATCTAATTTTCTGCATGCATCCCTGCTGCTTGATATTTTAATATAAGTCCCAAATTCCCAAGCTTTTTTTCAAACATGTTCTTTTCGCAATGATGTTTTCTGCGTAACTTCATTTAATTGTATATCTTTAAATGATGTCATGCACATTTTTTTTAAATTCTGGGTAATTGGTGGGGGTAATTGTTCAGAAATAACACTGAGAAGAGGAAAGGTTTCGATATGCCGCGCTTTATCACAAGTTTAAAATGGTTGGCAATTGATGGAATGTAGGGAACTGTAATATACTTTACTTCGTCGTTGCCTTGATTATTAACCTAACAAACGGGCCACGGGCCGCGCGCGATCTTTCCTTTCTCTTCCTTGTCCTATCCTCTCCCCGTCCTATCCTCTCCCCCTTACACACACTTATACTAACATGCACTACACTACCGGCGGTGCCCCGCTGGTGGGAGAGTCCTGGTTAGGGGGAAACCCCGCTAGCCGATGGTAGGTCGGCGCCGGATCTCGCCATCCAGCGGGGGAAGATCACAGCCATCGACTGAGAAAAACATGCACTACACTTACGGGACTAATGAACAAAGCAGTTGACTCGCCCGGAAACACGAAAAAGACAACTAACGTTTGACATTATTCACATTTTCATATAAAGTGCATATTAATACAGAATTTTGTGCATATTTTTCGCTGTTTGAATTCTTATAATTGGCTGACAAAGAGGTAATGGACTAATATTCTTAAATAACGTAGTGTCATTGGGAAGGTCTATAATTTCCTCGAGTCAACTAAACCGCTAATATTGTTTAATTTTAGATTTCCTATTCGCAATATCTGCACATATTGGCACTTATAATTCCGGTAACGGAATTTCAGTAGTGTAGAGGTCTTTCATCTTTGTTAATATCAAGTTATTCTTATTAGTTTGACATACTGCAAAATCGACTCAGGCGGAAACTCAATATTTGGTAGCTAAGGTGTCACATGTTTCTACTAACAGTTCTCAGTAAAACGATTGATATGTGTTTTGAAGGCATGATCGATTCTGAATGTGTAATTTGTATTTGGCAAGACGTTCATTATTTCAGGTTTATGTACAATTTCGTTCGTCTTACCTGTTATTTATGCTCAGTGTTTTGAAACGTATATGTAATATGTACATGTCAATGTTTCCACTTGAATATTTGGATAGGCGGATGATCGAACGGAAGCGATTGATCCATTAATTAGCTTGATCTCACCTAAACCTGTCATTGTATTCCAGTTACCTTAAATAAACACTTGTGATGACTTATTCTTTTTATTAGTGTGATGTGTTAAACATTTCCCTTCAGTTGAAGCTAAAATTGAAATACTAAATGCATAACTTTGACTACTCTGCTTAATATCTTAATTTTTACACCTCTATTTAGGTTCCAAGCTGCCTGCGCCGTTATGTTATTGTAATTTTAATATAAGATTAACAGTGTAGTTCACTGTGCTAATAAAGATTGTTTATCCTCCAGCTTCCGCCGACCACTTGGAATTGGTGTGTACGGACATCCATCTCATGAGACGAGTACATACCTCTTGGAAGTAGTCTTCCGTTATGACGATGTTTTATATGACGACGATAGTGAAGAAGTATTTGAAATTCCTTTTGATAATACCTATGGAGTACCTGCTCATGACAAAGTGAGAAATGATGCTCAAGTAAGTAATCGATAAGATTTATTCTAGACAAGGATAAAAAAAATTCGAGTATTCATCGGAAATTTCAACGCCCGGTCATGTCCATGCGGAGTAGGTTCCTAAGTAAAAAAGCCGTCTTGCATTCTTCTATGTGATTATGCGTAGTCTTGCGACCACTGGAGTTGTATATTTTTTTTCACTGTTACATTCACAAACAGTCAATTAGTTGGGCATAAAACAATTGTATAAAACTTCATGCGAGTGAAATAGCGCATATCAACCATAATTCATTTCTTGACTGCTATGTCATGATAGTAACAATGCAGACAGTTTCTTGCTCTTTGGTTGATCTGCATGCACGAAAATTGTTCTACGTAGAGCGCAATGAGACGATAGACGAAAAACTGTTGCTATTGATTTATTAAAACTCATTATCCACTTATTGCTGTACAACAATCACATTGGACGGGATACCATCATTAAAGTAAAAATTAATGCTTCAACAGCATACAGTTTCTCGCATTATTTGTAACGGCTCCCCAATTAACTACATCAACTTGCAAGTTGTATAGTCAGAATCCGTTTTGTTGGACCTTGATTCCGAAAAACCGATTGACGGCAAAACGTCTGTGGTGATCAACGCTAGCACCCAAACCGATCAGCCGATTTCCTCCAAATTGATATTCCTCGATTGATTTAAATGAACTCGAAGCCCTGTGAGTTTGAAACTGATTTGAGGAGTACTGTATATGAAGCCTCAAAATTTTCACAATTTTATCAAAAATACTCCAAATTTATGGATTCATCTTTACCCTCCAGTAGCGTAAAGAACCCTCGAGAGAATGATGCAGGGCTCATTTTCGTTGAAATTCCTGATCTTTCGAAAATCGCAAAGTTCGATTTTTTAGTCTTTCTACAACTACAATTTTGAAGACAATTTTTTTCTTTTATGAAATCTGTTCAAAAACAGATCTTCAAATCATGTTATGAACAATTTTTCGAATGTACAAGTAGTTTTCGGGTAATTTTGCGTGAAATATAGGCAATTTTTAAACAATTATTTTCTCAAAAAAGCTTCGAATTTTTCGTGCAATATTCTCCACGTATGTATCAAAGGACAGTAAATTGCTACCGCACCCATTTATGGCGAATGCTCTGCATTTTCGAAAATTTACAACATTTTGTTGCAAAAAGTACAATATTGAAATAAAACGTTTGTCTTAAATGAAATCTGTTCTCAGAAATCAGATCTTTAAAAACTATCATGTATAATTTTTTGAAAATATTAGTAGTTTTCTCATAATTTCTGCTTGAAGTTAATACAGTTTCTGAAAAAGTCATTCTTTTAAAAATTGCTTCAATTTTTTAAATTTTTTCCTTAGGACAAGGAACGCTAAAAAAGTGATGCAGGACTGTATGGATTTTCGATATTTACATAAAATTAACATTGCAAAAGTACAATATTCCTGGTAGAAATGTTTGCCTTAAATTAAATGTTTTAAAAAAGTATATACTTAAAAAAGCTATTCAATTTTTTTCTTAATAAAGCAGTTTGTATAATTTCTGCTTGAAATTAATGCAATTTATAATTATTTATCAATAACGATTCCAAATGTTTTCTTTGATTTTTTCGTATCAAAGAACGGTAAAAGACATGAAAAATTCTCCATATTTTCGAAAATTGCAACAAATTAACCTGTCAAAATAACTGGTATGGTAAATTATAGATGGTTCAGAGTTGTCTGAAGTGGTATGTTCTTAAAAAATTGGATATGTAAAAATGCTCATGTAACCATTAAAAAACTAGTATTTGTCGTGTAATTTCTGCTTGAAGTTAATGCAAGGTATAAAAAAATGTTTTCTCATAAACGGCTCTAAATTGTTTCTTTAATCTTTCCCACGGATAGAGCAAGACTTAAAAAATGGCGCAGGTCTAATTTTCGTTCAACTCCGTAACTTTTAAAAGTTGCTTGTCTGAAATAATGGGAAATACAATTAGTTTTTTAAGCCTCGGAAAATGTGAGTATGGCCGAGCGTCTATGTGTTGTAGCGGTAAAACGCGCGCCGAGTTAACTCGATGGATCTGATTTCGTGTCTAGTCGCAGACAAAAAATATTTCTGGTTGGAAACATTTTTGCAGATTCAAGTAGTGGTATAATATTGGGTATCCGTTGCAAAAAATGTGGGAAAGTATGTGATGTTGTAGCACCACTAGTTTTGCCTTGCAGTGTGATGAGACAACCGACATTTCAAAGGTTTGTCAGTTTTATTGTAGATTTGTTGATTTAAAACATTGTATCGAAGAAAGTTTATCACAAACTCTCCAAACAATGACAGCTGATTATATGTTTTCTGCTCTCGATAACGTATTGCAGCGAACAATCTGTCATGGGAGATTGTTGTTGGACTATGCCAGTGGCGGCTCGTGGTCATATTATTAGGGTGTGCAACGCCTCTCTTCTCTCTCCCTTCCTCCCACCCTCTCCCTCTCTCTCACACACACTCCTACACACACTCTCTCACATACATACAGGCATACATTACAAGCATATACATATATTCATTAACATAAATAACAATTAAAAACAGTGCATCTTATGAAGTTTGATATCATGTTGAATAGTTTCTTTTATTAGCAACGAGGGTTGGCCGCATTTATTTTCACAACACCCGCTTCGACTTCGTTCGGCAAAGACCCCTCCGAAATATTTACAACTTGCGTCGTGTTACCGGAAGATTCGGCACTTCCAGAACGGTTTTTCAAAGGGTTTCAAGAAACACATTGATTCGAAACTTTTTTACTCGCACTTTTGCTGTAGAATATTTTCCATAAACTCGCTCGCTGTACAAATTTAAGGTGAAAGTACAAGTTTCTATACTCAATACTCAAAAAATCTGGATAGTTTGCCTTCTACACTGTTTGACGAAACACAAAGGCTGTGTCGCTTCAGTAAATGCTGTTTCTTTTCAGCAATTTTTTTCTGAGACTTTTTCATGTGTCATTTTAATATTTTCGACGCTATTCATTGTCAGCTGTACAAATACACTTCAAAGAAAAACGAACAATCTAGCTTTAGTTTTTCAAAACGCATTAAAAAGTAGCTTTCTACATACGTTTACACAATATATATTGGTTTTCACATGCTTCGAAATGGATTTATAATTGCAACTCGCTTTAAAACGTGCAAATAACATTCGATAACAATACTTATGAATGCAACACTGCACAGCAATGCGTTTGCGTTTCGTGCGCTACCGAAGTATTGCTTTGGAAGGGATGAGAGTTCATTTAAGTGAAGAGATATCTCCCACTTTCTTCGTTCAATGTCACACTTCTCTTAAAAACTTGTGCTAGCCGAGTGTTATATCTTCACGACATGTCAAGGCACTTCCAGAGGTCGCCACTGCGTCTGCGCAGAATTATCCGCACTGTTCGGAGTCTGCTCAAACCGCCCATAAGCGACCATTGTTCCCTCTCTTTTCCCTCCAGCCAACGTCGCCCTCGGCACGTTCGCAATTCCCGAGTGTGCTCTAGCTGGCTACCAGGAAGGGCATTGGCGGCGGACTGTCAATCGCAGCTTCCGAACGGCGCGTTTTGAAATACCATGTTTAGGAAACGCTCTGAGAGGACTTGTATTCCCCTCTTGTTAAGAAATGTTTAAGAAAAATTGCATCGCAATTATTTGGGTGTGCACATGTGAACGTGCGAATACCCACGAGCCGCCACTGGACTATGCACTAATGGTGAACAAACTACAACAGGGTCCCGATCTGCAAGTAAGGAAAATAACCGTAACATAATTGGTTCTCTTTGCATCATTTACATACAAGCCTTAGCTTCTAATACTATCAAAAGAGTTTAACAATTTGTTTTTGTCAATTAAACTAAACTTTGTCAAAAATAGTGCTCTGAACACTGAACGTATTGAAGTTTTGTGACAAGAATTGAAAGTGACCAAAAAACCTTTTGCTTCATACTGAATTTCGTTGGCTCTCCAAGCGTAATATACTATGTTGAAGATGACGCATAAGAACATCAACACCAAATCAGAATTCCCACAATTCAAGCGTAATATGTTTATTGGTTTATATAACTTGAAACCAGTTTTTGAAATATTTTTGTCAAGTTCAAATAAAGATTTGCACTACCAGTTTATGGATGATACATGTATTTTCCACTTGGCATACTTATCACTTATTTGAGTCCATCAACATTTTGTATTTGAGATCGTAAGGGATGAATCGTGAAATCGTAAACATTCTGCAGACGTACCATGCAGTAAAAAGGTTACATGGAAAAAATGTATGTGGCATCGCCCCCTTAGAGCCTTACTTCCGCCGTTCCTACGGCTTAATGACTTGCTTAATAACACAAAATATGCAATTACATTTGAAATGTCAATTGAAGGTCTTAATTTCAGCAATTTGGATTGGAAGCTTTGCAAGACGAGGTAGGACGTTATTTTCCAGACATTTCTTCAGAAAGCTGGTTAACACAATTTCAATTAGCACAAGATCGAAATAATAACAAAATGGAAATTACTTCTAATATCCTTCAGGAGCTAAAATGTGACTCGCAAGCTAAAGCGGAATTCGCAAATATGAATCTTGACGATTTTTGGTAGATTTTTTTTGCCCGTTAGATCACAAGTTGATTGGAAGCTGCAAGGCTTTTTGTGGAGATTTTAACAGCATTTATATGTTAATCTGGATGTTCTATATTGGTTTATATAAAATCAAACTATAGAGCAAGGCTGAACGTCGAAAGTGATTTGAGATGTGTTTCACAATTAACGCCAAATATAAAACAGTTTGGGCAGGATAAACACGTCCAGTCATTTCGTGTTACAAGAACAAAATGTACTTGTTAAATAATATGTTCAATAAAACTCTGTAAGCATATTTTAATCTAAATAGTTACCGTTTCCTTTCGTCTTCAATATAATGTTATAGGGAGAACTAGGGTCAAACAAGATTCCAAGGGAGGAGGGAGGCAGATGTCCTAAAAGGTTGAGAATCGAGTTTTAAGTAATCAAATTTCCTCCGATATGTAATGATATTACACGGTTTTGTTGTTACGAAATAAATGCTATATCATGTTCATTTATAAATATTTAGTAATAGTTTCATTTTATGTCTTTTGTGTTGTTTTATCAGTTCGTCAATTTATATTGTATGATTATTTGAGCTTTGTTTCTGTTTCAGGAAGAAGAAGATTCCTTCATATGGGCTTTAATTTGGTCATTTATTGATATTCTGTTAGAAGTGTTATTCCTTTAATTACTTAAATTAATTATGAGTGTATTCATTGCCTTTTCATCGTTGAGAATATTAGTTCTTAGTCGTGGGCCAAGAACAGGCTTGTTTCAACTTAATACCAATATTTCTACATTGTAAGACTGATTTTATACGTGCTGTGAACAGTTCCTTTCAAAAGTGAAATGAGTTACATTTTTGATTGAGTTTTAGTGTTATGAAATGTGTGGTGTTCATCCAGTAAATTCATAAGGAATATGCATTTTGGAATTATATATGTGTGTGAAAATATCGACAGCCAAATTATAGTGATATGATGTTGTTAACCTAACGTTTGCTCATTCTACAATAAAAATTTGTTCCGAAATGATTTTTTTTTCATTGTTACACGCATGTTGTTTATACATCAATTGCCCATACGTACCCGTGCCGAAGAGGCGTGACTGTTTGATCCATACAATGTCGACGAATGATATATATTATTTTGAAAACATTTAATGATAATGCGAAAACTGTTTCTGTGTAGTGGTGTGCACAAACTTCACCCAGGTCTGGCCAGCTCAAACGGAAAAAAGGGCTTTTGACTCGTAGCCGCTCCACTCTGTCGCCCGTGGGATTCAAAGAACGTTTTCAGGTCTTCATTTAATTACAAAATCCTTGCAATTGACATCCTTATAAAGGTTCAAGCTCGGTGGTACATCTTTACATGGAAGGCGAGTAAGTCCTTCAATTTGGTGAATTTTCAACTCTATCGTCTCATGGCGAAAGATAGTTCCATTACTTTGGCGAACTACCTCACAAAAGTTACTGAATTTCTCAATTTTTTAGCGAACTTGTTCGCACGGACCTTTTCCATCCATTACATATTAGCAACAAACGGAAATTTAACTTGGCAGCTTCCTTGCAAAAAAAAAAATCTTTGTTGGTCAACGGTCTTTTCGTTCAATCTCATCTTCCTGAGGAAGAGGGAAAGAATATCCACAACCCATAAGGATGTACAATTTAACCCGTATTTAACGGCCCAACAAGCGGACGCCAATTTGAATGCTAGGTTTACCACGGGGATACAGCAGGAAGTGACATGACTTCTTCACTGTACTCTAGCAGAGGAACATTATGGCAACCCACACAGTCTGGAGTTCAACGTCAATAGCCCAAGCGAATTGAGAGGGAGTGGAGTAACGCCGGAACTCCCGTTCTGGCCGTGGCAAAAGTCAAAGTTTTGGGGGCACGGTGAATGTAATATACAAGTCCCCAACGACTCAAGTTTTCACACTTTTTAGACTTTTCTTACTAACCTCATATACCAATTTTTTTCTACAAAAATAAATATTGAAATAGTAATTTGTTAGCGGTCTGTAGCTGCAAAAATGCTGCTGAACGAAACAACACAAATTGTTTACCAAACATGGAGCACACACGTTACTCAAAAACAAAATACTCTCGTATAAAACTACAAAAAATTAAATATTATTACAAAAAACAGTCTTTACGAATACTGCAGTTACTAAGTGCACATTCAGTGCAACAGTTCTTTACATACCTAGAAAACAGGCGCGGCTCGTCATTAAAGGCTGTAAGGCGGAGCGTCCCCTATAAAAATCGCCGCCCAAAAGAATGTAAAAAAACATTTATAAATGTATTTATTAATCATGGATTTGAGAGTTATATTATGTAACAATCATATCAACATTTTTATGACAGTGCTACAAACCTCGTTCGTTACGCATTTGAAGCTGTTGACAGGGAAGAGAAAAGCGTTAGGCTCCCACTTCATTCCGCCCCTGTGTAAAACGAGGAGGCGTGACGTCATGCATTCACTGCAGAGGCTTATGGGCGGACGAAGTCTGCAGCCTGGCAGCCTTCAAGGGTCGGACCTGGGCGCGGTGAAGCCTGGGTGGGGCGTAGGGTCTGAAGAACGGCGAGTTCACCAGATAAGCAATACCATAGAGTAAAGAATTGTATATGGCAATACTATGCAGCTCAGTGAGAAGCACTGAACATTAACTAGTTGTTCAAATACGCGATAGGAGCGCTACTCCCTTATCAGAATGTATATAGAAATTATTTAAAAGCCAAGTCCTAATGAAAAACGTAGATAAAACTGTCAAAGAACAGGTCCCCCTGCTGTCCCCATAAATGAAAATCTAGTACTGCTCTCGAATTAACTTCATGAACTGGCGGGAAAAACGACACCCCCTGCTTTCTGAAGTGCCGTTAGGTACGAACCACAGAGCATTTTGTGTATGGTACGAAAGTTTAGTGGTTGTCTGTTGTCTTGTTAGCGGTGAAGGTGAATTGTGCGTCAGTTACAGTGTGATATTGTGTAGCTGCGTTTGCTTCATTTGTGGTGTTGGGTAGTTTTGTGGGGTTTATTGCTGCTGGTGTGATTCGTTTTAAAGATGGATTCAGTGAACAATATACGTGGTAAAAATGCGGATCTTCATTCGGGGATACAGGTGAAAACCCTTGGTCCGCATAGGCCAAATCCATAATTCAGGAACAACAGGAATACAAATCTCGCGGTGGATATATTCGTAAATTCAACCCAACAATGTATAATGCTGCGGAGTGGCTTTGTGAATGTGATGTAAAAAAATGCGTACAACAGAATGAGGATAGGACCTAAGATCGAACCTTATGGGACCCCATGTTCAATTGGCAAAGAATTGGAAAGATAAGTAAATAATGTCCTTTCGTCCCAGTCGGTATTTCTACTCTTTCCGATCGACGATTAAGGTACGAGATTATCCAATCTAGGGCAATGCCACGAATTCCATAAGGTAATTTTGAGAGTAAGATGTTATGATTAATAACGTCAAAAGCTTTTGAAAGATCTTAAAATATCCCAATGGGTCCTAATTTTAGTCCATTGATGAAGCAACATCTTTAAGAAAAGAAAAAATGGCAGTTTCCGTAGATTTTGATTTTCTAAAACCGCGTTGTGAGTCTGAAAACGCTTTCCTGAGAAAAGTTTCCATTCGCGTGTAGAAAAGCCTCTCTAGTATTTTTGAGAAAACTGACAAAAGAGAAATTGGCCGGTAATTTTGAATTTCATTTTTGTCTCCTTTTTTAAAAAGCGGCTTAATTTGCTGTTTTGAAAATATCTGGAAATATTCCTGTGCACAAGGAAACATTGAAAATGTGAGTTAATGGGTGTATAAGGCAGGTGCACACGTTTTTAATAAACAATCCGGAAATTCATCTAAACCAATTGAAGATTAATTTTTTAGTTTATTTTTCTGAAGATTTCGTTGGAAGAAATTTTGGAAATGAACATTGTGCCTTTTTTTTTTTTTTTTTTTTTTTTTTTTTTTTTTTTTTTTTTTTTTTTTGAGAAGCATATGATGTTGGATTTTGTGGTTTTAGTCCATTCGTGAGATCAACCGCAATTCTAGAGAAGTGTAGGTTCAAGAGATTCGCAACTTTCTCTGGATTACTTGTTTCTCTTTCATTATCCTTTAAAACATTCTCTACATAATATCGTGATGACGTGGTCATATTTTTTACGATATTCCACATTGCTTTAATTTTGTTTCTAGCGTTCAAAATATCCTCATTAGTTTTCATTATTTTTGCCTGAACTATTATTTTCCTTAAAATTCTTTTATATTCTTGGAAGTAGACATGGAAACCGGATGATACGTTATGATGTTTAGGTATGAAGTAGAGCGTACATTTGTTTTTACACGATTTTCTAATTCCTTGTGTGATCCAAGAACTTTTTCGTGAAATGTTTAATTTTCTCTTTTTAATAGGAAAGCACGCGTTAAAGTGAAATGAAAGCTTTGAGAAAAATAAATTATATTTTTCATTTGTGTCAATAGCGCTATAAACTGCCCCCCATGAATCCTTCAGCAAGTACTCCGTAAATAATTTTATGTTAACTTTAGTAAATGCTCTGCACATGCGTGTTTTATTTATTGTGTCAGTATTCATGTTATTATTAATTGTAAGAATGTGTGCATCGTGGTCACTGTAACCTAGATTATTCGCTATTATTTCATATCTAGTTGTGGTTTTGTTAATTATAATTTGATCTATTGCTGTTTGTGATTTAAGTGTATTCCGTGTTGGTACGTTCACTGTAATATCTAAATTAAAATAATGAATTAAATTGAGAAACTGCTCTTTTTCGTGGGATTCGCTCAGAAAGTCAATTTTGAAATCTCCACATACAACAATGGATTTAAAAGAGAGATTACTAATTTTGTTCAGAGTTATCTCTAGATTTTCTAAGAAATTGAAATAATCTAAAGCTCGCTTTGTTGGAGGTCTGTAGATGCAAAGTAAGATAATTTTGAACGTAGTAAGATGTACGACTGTTATTTCAAAAACTTTTTCAACTGCATATAAATTGAATTCTGACAAGAAGGTAGAATCAATATTATTTCTTACGTAAATACACGAACCTCCGCAAGCAGGGCCCTTATTTGATTCCCTCGCTCTACAATAAGATCCTGCAAGGTAAAAACTAGGAATTTGGAGTGTGTTTTGATCATTATGAGATAACCAATGTTCTGCAAAGCAAAGAACATCTATTTGACTGAGATCACACTGTAATGCTGCCTCGATAAATTCAATTTTATTTGAATGAGATTGCACATTATGATACTTATTTGAATCTTTTGCATGTACCTACACGGATGCTTTTCTGCTGCATCTGACTGTAGTTGCTATTTATTTATCTAATTTTTACCCCGAGTGCGTGGTCGAAGGAAGTATCGTGTCCCAGCAGTGTTAGGTGAAGAAGGACGGGTTGCAGATGTAGTGGAATGAATAATGGGAGAGGTAGTAAAAGGATTTGGTTCGGGGGATAAGGTAATTGGCCCCAAAGGGGTTCCGGAGGATGGAAAAGAACCACTTTTAATTACGGCCACTTTTGGGTTAATAAATGTTGATTGGTTCTTTTGTTTCCGGGCGCGTGGATTTCAGAGGTAATTATTCCCGTAAGTGTAGTGGATGTTTTATTCCGGGAGACGACGGAGCTCTTCTTTCACTAGATGGCGAACTCTGGCGCCGACCCAACATCGGCTTACGCGGTTTTCTCCATCCGGGTACCTCCCAACAGCGGGTTATCGCCCCAGCCGGGACAAGCTTTGTAAGTTCCTAACAAGTGACGTGCTTCTAAGGTAGGCCTTCACAGTAGAGATGAGCTTAACCGCTTTTCTTCAATAACTGGTATCACAACAGTTGTCTCGTAATAGCTGCTATTAATAACAGTTGAAAAATAACAGGTCCATGACCAGCAACCTAACATGGCCGACTGCTAAGAGTTAAAGCAGTTGTAGCGACTGCTAAGAGTTAAACCACGCAAAACGAATAACGTTGGTAGCACCGTAAAGTTTGTGCAGCTACCTTACGGCGTTTGCATGCACTACTTTTCCAAACTTGTTTGGACAGAAGCAGCTGACGTGAACGAGACTGGATGAACTGCCAAGGATGACTAGTAATTCATATAATTTGATACAAATGTGTATACAGTATCAGTAAAATAAAAGTGATTTGGGTTCAGTTTGCAAATATTCTATCAAATATTCAAAGTGCATAGTGAAGTGACGAGTGACAAAAGTAATGAGAAACTGTGTTTTTGCTTACCTATAGCTAAAGTGGTAATGACTGTTGAATATCAAGTATTATAATACGAGTTATTTGACCCTAACTCATTTTATTTTATCGGACCTAGGGAAATATTAGTTGATCTCACATAAGCAGCAATGGGACAGAAATAAGTTAACAAACATATTGGACGGACTTAATTTAAAGGACAAACTTATTGTAGTGTATACAATATAATATAAAAATATTGTGGTACATGGCGTGTAATAATGACGAATTATGTATTAATGAATCTATAATTTGAACACTGGTAAATCATGATCGATTAGCTGCAGTGAAGCTGTTATCGTACAAAATGGTTGCCAGAAAAGCTTTCAGTAGTTCGGATTAGACCCAGTAGATTGCATGTCTATGCATTTCAACCGATAACAGCCAATAACCGGATAAACGAAATAACAGTTATTTTTGCGTAACAGTTACAAAACGTTAACTGTTAAGAAATAACAGTTTAGCTGTTAAGGACACATCCCTACTTCACAGCATTTTGTATTTTCACTGATCTCGCGAGCCGAACCACTCGAGTGCACATGCGGGCAGTGAGAAAGAGTGGGGATGAGACTCATTCTAGGACACTGGAAACAGATCATCTTCATCACGGATGAGGCTTCTTTAGTCTGTTCCGTCTCCATGTCTTTGGAATGGGTCCTTCCATTGAAGAGAAATTCCACACTCTATCCATCGAATGTCGTTATTCTGGGGTACACGTTTCTAGCCGTTCCGAATGATATCTTCAATACGTCGGTATTGAGAGAGATACCCACTCTCCAGGACCTTCGTCACCGTTGTTGCCCCCCCCCCCCCCCGACAGTGACGGTCACCAAAGAGCGGAATAATCCCGAGTGTGCCCCGTCTTCAGAGGGAACGGCAGGCTTTAAATAGTGACTTTCGACGTACGATCTGCTGGTGATGACAAAAATTAAGGCAATTAAGTCATAACAAAGCTCCCGATTGTAAAACCGTGTCCAGTTGACTTACGCCCTTCGTCAAAAGTCACTCTATTTAAACTGAAGTATAGCTACTACCAGGGCCGGATTTAAGAGTATGCCGCCGGTAGGCTTAAGTCCATTTGCCGCCCCCTCTATAGTACGTAATTTCATAATATATTTGTTTTACACAAAACCGGTAGAGTTTATTCGTATTTAAATATTTTTTTAAACATTAAAGCACAATATATTTCATTTAGTTTACATAACATTACAACATTTATTCATGTACTTGTGTTTTACTAACTTTTTCAACATTCGTTGAAAAAAAAAGTTGGTTTCGAACTTAATTTGTTCTTGGAGATCAGTGATCACTTTTTAAACATATTTTTATACTTTAATGCTGACTGTTTTGCCTAATTGATCTAGGTTCAATTTGAATTGATTGGTGGAGCTACTCCTACATAGTGAAATGAAATTACAAAAATGTAGTTAATTACTGATTTGTTTAAAAATATACAGATTACTCTAATATAAAGATTAGTATCCAAAAAAATACTGTTTGTCAGTAAGTAGGAATTATATTTTATACTTACGCCCATGTTCAATTTTACATAGCTTTCTTACGAGATTCTTTTAATGGCAATCTCGTTAACAATGTCCTCATATGAAAGGGTTTTTGTTGTATTTGCCTCAATACAAAGTAAAGAATGTGAGTTTAACCGTAATGCAGAAATACTAGTTCGTAGAAAAGTCTTAACTCTTCTAAGGCCGGAAAAACTACGTTCTCCCGCAATTTTTAGCAGGTATGCACAAAAGTATCCTTAAAGCTATGTCCAAACATCTTGCAAGAAATTATACCTTGGAAATTACTTCCAACAATTTATCAGATGGGTGATCAATTCCCAAGGCACAGTGCTTTTGAAAGTGGATGCACTCTTCAGTGAAATCTGAATTCAAATCGTTTGTGTAGACGTGGTAAAAGATTGGTTGCCTTTTTCCTCAATTCCTTTTCCATGCCTGTCTTATCACACAATTGAGTTTAGAATCGGTCTTGAAACTCATCATAGGGCATTTTTCTTTTCTTGAATTCACAAACAAAAGTCTATAATTGTAAAAACGTGTTTATTTTAAGGTTATCCCTGCCAGGGAAGTTTACTTCTCCACTGCAATCTTCGTCAGTCCAAACTTTTCTTTTTGACTGTCTTTTATTGACTTTTTACTAAGATGTAGTTTTGGTTATAACCATGACCAATTCCTCAAAGTAATCAAAGTTATCTCTCTGTTCTGTGAAATATTCTTCAAGAGAACCATACAAATCTCTGACAAACAAAACATCCAGTTCCATTTTGCATCGCTTTGCTAACTTTATGGATTCTCCAGAAACACTCATAAAAGCAGTTTCAAAACGTTCTAATCTTCGAAGGATTCCTCGGGATTCACATCTAGTCGTTGCTTTTTCTGTTGTGTCATTTGAAATTTTTGTCAAAGCAATGTGCACTTCTTCCCATGACTCATAAATTTTGGCACGCGTCATCTCTTAATGACCAGAAAGTTGTACACACTTTTTTGTCTTCTTTTTCTGATAAGATGTTTCCATAACGTTTGTTAGGCATTTCCATCGCTTTGTAGATAAAAATACATATATTTCTCGGAGAAACTTAAAAAATGTGCACGCTATTTCACAAGATTCCGCAGCAGACGATAGACGATTTAGGGGGTGTGCCACACAAGGAATGAATAAAGCTAAAGGAGATTTTTGCAGTCCATTGTAAACGCCGGCCGTATTTCAAGCATTATCCTAAGATTGACCTCTACTCTCATCAATGTTTATTTGCAGATTTTCTAACTCATTCATACTACCGTTAAACATTCCTTTTGAACAGTGATCAGCTGATGGAATGAAGGTAAGAAATCTTTCACAAGGCACACCGTCACTTGAAACATATCTAACACCAAGGACTAACTGGTCTACATGTGACATGTTTGGGGTCGAGTCTATGATGACAGATGAGAGAAAAGTATTTAGATTTTTCAGCTCTTCACAAATTACTTGTCTAACATTTTTAGCCATTAACTCAATTACCTCATCGCATGTCTTGGAAGAGAGAGAATTTGTATTACCATTAGCACTATTACCACATTTTTAAATTTCTATTTCTGACAGAGCCAAAGATCTCGTTGTCGCCTTTTAAAGCGAGGCCTCTGGATGTCAGGGACTTGACAGCCGTTACAACTCTAGTTAAAACATTTCTCCAATATTTACCTTCCTGGAAAAACATCTGATACAGTGGGATTTTTGGGATTAACAAAAGAGAAAATGATTTGAACATTAATTTTTACAAGACTAGAAGAAAATAGAGATAAATTTCAAGAAAAAAGGCTTAGAAAGTTAAATATATCTTAAAATACATTTACCTGAAAATAGGCAAATAAATATTTGTTGGAATTGTTACTTTTTCATCATTTTTGCACATATGCCAAAAGCCTAAGGGTATCTACAAAAACTACAAGTACCGCTACATTGCTTACGCATTGGTCAACGTACCAATCTGGAAAATCGCAAAAACAATTTGCGTCATTCAATAAGACATGTCGCCTCACTGCCTCGAGTTGGAGTGATGAAAGGTGGCAAGTGATCCATTTACGCCTCCTGCATTCTTTTGACACCGTTGGCGCATCCCCATAACAGGCTAAGTTTCGGTCTCGTTCGTTCTCGATAATGGCAGTGCCGGAAATAGCGTTGTCAGATCGATTGCGCCTTCTGTCATGAAGTGTTGACAAACCAAATTAATTACACTATAAGAAAATTATATTACAAGATTACGTATTGTGAATTTGTATTATGTTATAGTTTTAGAAAATGTGTAGAAAGACTAAAACTTAGTTTCAAGTAATATTTTTTTTAATATTCGATTTTCCGGCGCACGATTACAATACTTTCTCATCATACAAAGGAAGTGCGAAAACGTAAAAAATTGGAAATTGCGTTGTAGCATTTTGAGCGGCAGGGACGAGAACCAAAATTCATTCGCGATTTAGAATTACGCATAGAACAGAGGTACAAAGGGAGAAACAGTCCTGCAAAAGATGATAGATGTTAACTATTTAATTTTTAAAACTTGAATTTAATTTTTTTTTTATATACTATATTTTATGTATTTTCTTGTAACGCATTCTACAAGTCCAGTTATATTGAAAACATGGAGTAATCACATTTATACCCCTCATTATTAAACTTCACAAAATTGAAACAGAGTAATAATTCATGTTATATATTCCTTATAAATTGTTGTTGTTACGCTAAAACACAGTTTGAGAAGAAATAATATTAAGATATCTTTTTTCAAGACAAATGTGAATCTCTGAATGGTACTTCTTTTCTAAAAATTAAGAACATTGGTACATTGTACCACAAAACATACCAGAATGGAATAAAAACATACTACTTGCAATTATCAGCAACAAAAATGCAATCACATCGAACAGCTGTGATTCCAAGACATTTCATAATTAAAACAGTTATGGACACACATGATACATTGATTTCACGTTCACAGAATTAAATCCAATGAGGCAATAAAATAAATTGTTTTATCTTATTCTATAATTAATTGGTACAGTTAAATAATTATTGTAAATGTTATAGTATTTTTATCTATTTTTGTAGTTTTCTCCTTATCAATCTTTTCCTTCAAAAATAGGTTTGATCTGTTCATCACAAAAAGATTTCAAGATATTATAATATAGAAATTTCTTTTTCAATTTAATTAATGGTTACAAATTAAGTTTACTATCCATTTCTGCAACTTTCTTTTGTATTAACTGTATTTCTTGTCCCAAAAGTTTGGCTTTAGACACTGTATCAGCGGCAGCCATAAAAACATTATGGTCAAGCTTGAGACTGCTCAATGAAGTACTACGAGTAAACTTCAATAATGTTCGTTCAATTTCTTGCAACCTATTTCTTAAAATGCGAACATCACTGCGAAAACCTTCAGATTCCAGTCGACGACGTTGATCTAGTTGGTTGTATTTTCCCTTCAGCACAGTCACAAGTTGTTGAAGTTTCTGTATCTTATCCTGCAACCAGAATAATTTCACAAAATTCATGAGAAAACTTTGAGAGAGATCAAATTTAACTTAACTCTGTTATCCCGACAAAATCCCATAAATTTACACAGACCAATTCTATTATTTTCTTCTTTAACAGCATCAAAAAGATAGAAACTGTTCAACATAAGTTTTTTAGAATAGCTGCCAGATATTTGGGTTGTGATGATCCGTTCATTGAACACAAATATGACTATATTGCACTGCAATTGAATATACCATCACTGGTATCACTGAGAAATTTACAGGATGCAATATTTTTGAGAAAATTGATTATGGGTGCGCTAGATTGCCCTCTACTTTTTAATTATATAACATATAAAACATCGACATTTAATTCGAGAACGACAGAAATCTTTGTTATTAAATTATATAAACAATCGTATACTGCAAACAATGTGATAAACCGCTGCTGTAAATTGATGAATTATTTAGTCAGAGACAAGAGCGATATTTGTGATGCAAATTTTTTATCCATTGCTAAAGCCGAGTTGTTAACTTACGAATAACGTTATTTTATTTTAACTATATTATACTTGTATTTTGTACTTTGTATTTTGTATTTTGTCAAAACATGCTTTATCTGTTGATAGATTTTGTACAATCAAGGACAAATTGTCTGTTAAATAAATGAAATGAAATGAAATGAAATTATCAACCACTTATCTTTGCAATAGTACTCAGTCAAAGCCAACCCTAATGATACTACGTGATTCCAAAGCATTCAAATTTCTTAATTTCCATACGTAATCTCAAGAGTGAATTAATGGAAACAATTTAAGTTCAATTAACTGAAATAATTTGAAATTAATTGCCACCTATCTTCGTGGCAACGGCGGATGTCAGCTAGGCGTCAGCACACACAAGTTCAATTCGTTTATTGGCTCAATGGAAACCCTCAAATGATTTATTGCTAATTAATTGCCACGTATCTTCGTAGCGCGAGTGTGAGGCTGGGCGTCACCACACACGAGGTTAAATTAAAACACATCATAGCTCGAGCGGAAGAAACCCTCAAAAAGATTCATTGCTAATTAATTACCACAATTTGGAATTAATTGCCACGCATCTTCATGACGAAAAACCGGTGTGAGCTGGCTTGACGAAGCGCCAGCACACAAATTAGAGTGGGATCATAGCTCGACACAAAACCCTCAAATGGTGTATTTGCTGGAATTAACCTCGGTAACACAAGTACATAAGGTTCATCAACTTTACATTATTTTTATATTATTTTCAATGTTCTACTAATTTTATATATACTTGCAAGAAGCTAGATTAGCGATTTTCCCTCTTATTTCAAGACTTACTATTGCCTTTTTCCCTGCCTATTTAATTTTGCGATGCCTTTTAGTGCTAAACTCAAGTTTTGGTGCCTTAACACCCGATGTCTAGTCATCATAAAAAATTATGTTTGTTCATAAATTGAAGTGTTCAACAGAGCAGAAGAGATTTACGTTCAAGTAATGTTTTGACAGTTAGAGATCTATGAAGGCTCTGTAGAGTCATTTCCTCCTCTCAAAAGTCACTTGATTTTACTAATTTTACTTAATTGAATCAAATCATTAGAACATATTAATTCTATCCATACTGCTGCATTTGCTACAATTACTCTAGTCAACAGCATTTTTGTAACAAAAGAATCTGAACGGTGTTCTTAGCTAAGACTTGGACCCTCTATTCAAATATGAAATCAGTTTTTGCCTATCAGACTCAGTTTTCTTGTTAGACGCTACTCCCTATCTACGGAAGTGCTTTAAAATGGTTCATACTGGTTATTTTGCTGTAGCTTCATATAATTATCCTGCAGATGTTCAGGAACAAGTGAAAAGTCTACAAAAGAATTCCTATACATGACACTGAATTCAGAAATTCACCTCCAGGAAATGAACGTCGATGGCAAAGATGAGCTGATAAAGTCATGCTCAAACAGACAGAATTGCGTTGTTTGTTGCCAGATACGTCCCAGCACATTGAGAGATTAGTGTGGAAAGTGGCTCGGATACGACCGCTTGTTGTTCCTAGGTTCGTTCATTTTTTCGAGATAGGTATAATACACAGGGATACATACGCATTTACAAAAACAATTATCACTGAAAACCGGGGGCGAAACAGAAATGCAAATTAGATCTGGATTACGAGACGCAAGAAATGATGTTACAGAAACAAGGTGTCTTGTCCATGTTACAGAAAAAAACAACTTTTGTGTACAAGTGTTATCGTTGCTATGGGTAGGTGTAAATGCATTGTTACAAACATATATGGTACAGCCGAATAAGGCGGTCAAAGTGCCCTGACCAAATTGATATTCGCGATGCTCATATAAAGAGAATAAAAAATTGTGTAGATTACAAAAAAAACTACCTCATAGAGTCAATCTGTTGCAGGAGTAATGAGAAACGTGTTTTTCATGTTTTTATTGTTTTTCTCACCTTCTATTGCATGAATCAGACGAGAAAAAATTGAAGAGACCGGGAAAAATAGTTAAATTTGAGAGGAATCTAGTTTTAGTCAACCAACTTTGACACCAAATTCATTTAGAAAAAGACGTTCTTGTGATTTTTCGACCTGATAACATTGGTCTCAGTTTTTTTTTCCTTAGAATGTGTCTTATAACATTCCATAACATATATTTTTCAGATTTTTTAAACAACGTGGACGATAGTGAAGTTCTTGAAGCCAATTTTATCAGTTTCAAAATTCACGCCACAATTTTATTGGAATTTTTTTCCACTGTTTAAACAATTTATGTCCATATTGAAAAGGTCTAATTAACCAGGATGATTTGCAACTTTTGCTGACAAATGTTGGTTTATGTGGAAAGTATTTATATTGTTGAAATAAAATCATCACACCACTTTTGTTTTTAGATTTATGTATTATTTCTAATATAATCAAATTACTCAGATCATAGATTTACTAATCATTGACAATTAATCATTGCCACTGTCTTCTTCAATAACTTGAGATCACATTCGTTTATAAACCATCTACTCAAAATTTCTGTTTTCAAAATTTCTATTTCAAAATATCTGATTAACAATTTTACGTAACAAGCGTGAAGCACTTTAAATAATAAATGATTGCAGCTATGTAGAGAATAGCATCTCCGGGTACCACTTCCGTTTGCATGTTTACAATAATATTGTTTCACTCCCAACATTTCCATGGCGAGAAAGAGATGGGTGGGCTCTTGGTGCACCGATATTTGCTCTTTCTGCAGCACCAGTTTCCGTCTGTCACGTGACCACTTCGTTTGATAAGCAAGACCAAACGTCGGCCACAATGTTGCATGGAGACCCGGGAAGTGTTAGGAAATATTTTGTAAGCAGCATGGCGACAATTTTCCAAGGGTGACCAATAAGAATTAAACTATGAAGGGGTAATTGAAATAAAAGAAGTAATATTTAAAAAGTGCTTATCTGTTTATGTTTCAATACTTGTGATAATTTTTGGCATTTAAAATTCCCACTAATACTATGATGCAAACTGGTGCCTGAAGCTCATTGGCTGAAGTCGGATGTGCAGAGGCTGCCCATCTCTTTCCACCAAGGATATTCCGATTGAGTTTGGTACATAATTGATGTATAAGATGATTGATGTACGACCTATAAGATTTCGACTTCATATGTGGTTAATAATAATTTAATCATATGATTAAATGTGTTTAAATAATTAAAACATTTTTTCCAATCACGTATTGGCGCAAATTTCCAAATTTTTCACTATCATCCACATTGTTTAAAAATCTGGAAAAAAGAAAGTTATAAAATGTTATAAAGAAGAACATTCTTGGGGGCTGTGTCTTATAACATTCCATAACATATATTTTTTCAGATTTTTAAACAATGTGGACGATAGTGAAGAAAATTCAAACCAATTTTATCAGTTTAAAAATTCATCAGAGATTGTACTCAGTTATGTTGAAAATCAATTTCAAAATTTTATTTATATTTTCTAAACAAATTTGGCCTCAAAATTAGTTGACAAAAATACCTTCAAATTCAACTATCTTCCCCCAGCTTTGCAATTTTTTTCATCCTCATACATGCAATAGAAGATGAAAAAAAAGAAAAACACATTTTTTTTGGTGAATCTCTGCAACGGATTGCCCTGGGAGGCTGATTTTTTATTCTTTTCATATAAGAATTGCAATTATTGATTTGGCTATGGGGCACTTTTCACCACCTTATTTGGATATGCCCTTTCAAGTTACAATTTTGATATTTAATTCCTCAAAGTGTAATCGTGTAATCTGAATGAATAAAAAAGCATTAAAAGGAAAATTCATAGGATGTAGAGGATAAATTTAAGTGCACACTTAAATTTATTTTTTAGGGGTAGAATAAGGACACAGGGTATTTTTATGAAACATGCAGTCAGTTACTTTTAACTTGTTTTGAAAGGTACATGTACAAAATTTCCTTAATTTTCATTAAATTTGAAAAAAATAACCAAAGTTATGCCTGACTAAATACTACAATGAAAACTGCATTGAAATCAGTTCAGCCATTTCAGAGATTACCTCAGACAGGAAAAGAACCCTAAAATCAATTGGTTTTATATCATCTAAATAAGCATAAGCATTAAGAGTTATTTTGAAATCAGATGACACTGCTATTTTATTTATATAGATATACATTTTAAATTTCATTTTAACTATTAAATTTTATTATTTCAAAATTATTTAGGTGGGTTCCGAACTGAAATTGTACCCCCCCACACTTTATGGATCTGCCCATATGTTTCACTATCACTATCATGCCCACTACATTTCATACGTTATACTTTCCCATACGACACAGGTCTGCATATGATATTGATTGGCCTACTGGAATATAATTTTTAAAAAACAATAAAATTCTAAAATGAAGTTTGTAGAATCAAGGAGTACAATGGTTTTATTACCTTACACTGTGCTTTGTGAACTTCTAGCTGTTTCTGCAGAGTAGATCCTTTTTCTTCCAGCAGATTACATTGTTCCTGATACATAGATATGACTTGCTCTCTTTGGCTGAGTTCTTCCTAGAAACAAATATTAACCAAATGAAATTTATAAAACTTTCGTTGATGCATTGAGATAAATAACTCCTTTCTTATGGAATAAATAAAAAAAAATAAAAACAGTTTCCATATAATTTCCTAGAACAACATCTATGCCATGTGTGCGCTATTTCAATTTTTTGTATACAGAGACAGGGTATCAAGATTCTAACGAAATAATAATGCTAAACATAGGACTGAGAGATATATATGGTCACAATCTGGAAACATGCAGGTAAAAGTAAATGTTCATATGGAAACATCTGCGTTAACTTGGAGATGCAATGTGAAGATTGTAGTATGCATTATTCACAGTTTAATTTTTGACTTTTTAAATTTAACTACTACTGCTGCTGCTGCTACCATTACTACCACTATCACTGAGTTCAAAGGGTGTAATGTGCATCAGGTACTGAATCTAAGATGAATGTCGCAACCAACATGCAACACCACTCGTACCCTTCCTGCTTTAATCCCCGTTAAATCCAGAAACATTCTAATATTCATTCTAATATAGTGACAATCCCCTTCGATGAATCATATCAATGAACAGAACATATGAGAGAAGGGGTTTTGACAAGACTACTGGAAGATATGTTTTCGATCTTCTTTCAGACTTTTTGGGCTGCTAAGCCTAAGGCTCTTGAAGGTGGATAATCCTGCTCTCCAAGCAGATCTTCCATGATGGGAACAAACGAAATGTCGTGGGTTTAAGTGATAAGTATCTGAGTCTTAAGGAATGATGTAGGCTGTACTGAACAAAATGAGTCTCAGCTAATCAGCTAATCTGACACCTAGATAGGTGGTGGAAGAACAGATTTATAAGTCAACAGCAACTCTCATGACACGAGTAAGTGGCTCAAAGTTGACCTGGCCATGGGTTACAAAGGCAAACGTACACTATGAAGAGGTCTAGTACGGGTAGAACCACAATTTGCCCGGATCAACAAGGACCATGTCTGATGGTGGGGTGAGTGGACATTGGTGGGAAAAGGGGTACTTGACCCAGGATCAATCATATTTTTCGTTGTTTCCCTGATCCATTGAGCAAATGCTAATATGGTCCCATCTTTTCCTTCTGTGAATACATGTAGCTTCACTATCTGTGTATGTTATCTTGAGCTCAGTGGGATTCAAATAATCGTTCTCTATGTTCCTGCGGCAGTATGTTGATTCCTGCATGTAAGACACAATAAATATAATAGTCAAAACATTGAACTGATTTGTTTGGCAAATAGTGTTTATTAAATAGCATCGGGGTCGAAAACACAACGGGTCAAGAGAGACCAAATAGGAAAGAAGATAGAACTGTGACATAAGTAAGTGGAAGCAATGCCACACTAGAGACCGTCCTCCTTTCTCTGGGCTTGGGACTGGCAGTGTCCACTGTCGCCACACTACTCCGCCCACTTGCGACACAAAAGCGTCGCAAGTACTCTGAACAGCCTGGCAAAATCCAGCGAGCATAGGCCAAACTTGCAGATTATAAAACCCACACGAGATCCTTTCCTGCAGAGAAGGGTTGCTGAAGGTGGGGATCTACAATGAGGTGGAGGAGAGTACCCCATTTACCTTCTGATAGATCTTGTAGACAACCCATTCTAACTGGATGATCATTCAGATCTCCTCAGTTTCAGTAAAAAAAATCCGCATGGTTTACCTATCTACACTCATGCTGAGATTTAAGGTAGGGTGGGTAGAACAGTACATGTTTTGGTGACGAGCCACAGCTTGGAACTTCCAGACTTTTTCAGTTTCCAATGCAAATTTATTGCATTTACACGCTTTCCTTCTTCCTTATTGACATAAACAAACTAGTAGTGCTTCAACAGCATATTATTTATAACATTATATATCTCATATTATTTTTAACAGTTATGTTATATAATACTACTTGAACCCGTGAAAGTGTTTCCAACGCACAAAAAGTGTTCACTTTGCTGAACTAGAATTCACGTACTTAGGTTTGGCAAGCAGTGTAACCACTACACCCACTGGCTGACTTGAAATAAAAATCCTGATGCTTTACAAAGACAGTTGGACCTTTGCAAGTTTCAAAAATTCAGAGGTTTTAATGAAAATTGGACGAGTTCCATAAAAAAAATAAGAAAAAGTTTGCAGATGTGAGAAAAATTTTTTATTAATTTTTACAAGGTGTCATTATTTCACTCAAACTTACTTCAATCAAAATACCTGTTTCAAATTCAAGGGGACGCGTTCTCAGCCAGAACGATTGAGTATTATCAAACTCAGTGCAAATCCTGTGAACCAGTTGGGCGCTAGCGTTGTTCACAAATGGATATTTTGCTGTAAACTAATTTTTCAATATTAAGGACCAACAAAAAATATACAAAGAATATTCTGACTACACAATTTTCTATATGCTACATTAAATAGCATACACTTCCCACTTAAAGTCGTGGTAACTAGGTATATTCTAGGCATTGTCGGATCCCCTGGGTTCCCTAGACTTCCCCATGGGACCAAGAAGTTCATGATCTGCATTTACTGCCAGCAATGCTAAATTGCTCCAATGTAATTTACAAATTGGGTGTAAATCTTAATAGAGCATCTGAGAGCAATTAACGAGATAGTCAGTAAATCTCCCCGAGACATGATCCTCAACGTCTTGAGGGCACTGATTGTTGATCGTGGCATAGCCCCAGAGGTTCCAACCACCACTGGCAGGATTCTGGCGTTTGGCAGTCCATGAAGTTGGGCTGCCAGGGGAATGACTGGTTGGTACTTTACCACTTTTTCCTCCCCTGCTTTTAGGAAGCTAGACCCATCCTCATGGCGGACAGTCACATCGACCACATGGACCCCCTCCCGGCTTTTGATTACCAGGTCAGGTTTGAGTCTAACCCCTTTGGCAACGGAGAAAGTGGCTTCCACAGTGTCTGATTTCCGGAGCATCTTCCCCTCTATAAAGTTCTTTATCTCGTCATGACGCTTTATTCTAGCTGGTTTCGTAAAAATGCACTGACCGAGGATGTGATTCATAGTTTCTACCGCTGTATTGCACTTCCTGCAGTATACATTCTCTCTGGATCTTCCTCTACTAAGAGTAGTTTTATTGGCCGCAGTATTTGATCTCAATTGGCGAGCAGTGATAAAAAGACCAGGAAAGCGCCAACGCCACCCCGGGTTCCCGGGCGGTCACCCGACCCGGTACTGGCAGGGCCCGGCGGCGCTTAACTGCGATGATCTGACAAGAACCGGTGCTTTCGCCGCAGTGTGGGCGTTGGCACTAGAGGAAATAATTTACTACACATAGGAGTGTGGATTATCCCACTTTTTGTTATCGTGGACTCTCAAAATGAGTTTTTCTGTCCAACTGCAGCATTTTGCTGCAGCATTACATAACTTTCTCTATCCTATGTAGCAGTATAAAAAAAAGTACATAATTGAAAACCCTAACTTGGATACCCTTATTTCCTGTGATATGCTGGAAGTGCCAAGGTGAGTATTGAGAGGTAATGGGTTGGAGGCTCTGAGCTGCTCTGAACTCGGTCCAGGTAGCCCCCAGTTGGGCTCTTGGCTCATCATGACAATGTCTGACATTCATAGAAATTGTATAGAGATTTGTCTGGGCACATTAGTTCAGTCAAATGGGACAAAATAAGGGAAAGTTTTTTAGTTTTGAAAGTCGATTTCTACAAGTTCTTGGGGTCGTTGATCACTAATATCTAGTTTGCCAATAAGTATTTTGCCTGGAAATGTGTTTCTTAAGCAAAAAATGTGTAAAAATCCTTTTATTTTTTTTTAATGATTCAATAACCTGCAATTGTTGGTAAATAATAGCCATAAATGAAAGAAAGAAGATAAAATTATCTAAATTTAGTGTCATTGAGTTGTCTTTTTTTCAAATTAACACTTTTTCTGTGAGAGCGTCGTGAAATTTAGTAGAACAAGGGAACAACTTGAAAAAATGGGAATTATCCCACTTATCTCAATATAACTTAAACTATCCGTTTTTTGTAAATGTTAACCTGATAAGAAATGAGAGAGGATAAAATTCCCTACTTTTTATGTATGACTGTTTTTATTTCTAGCGTCTTTGTTATCACCATTAGTGTGCAAAATATACCTGAATGTTACTGTGAAAATGGCACTCCCCTTACTCTTCCTCATTCACTAACTCCTATATGTTATTTATATCTAATAAAGTTGTGTACAAATAAATATGAAACCTTTTACATTTTAATTGGAAAAAGAAACACCTGGACAGAGTAACAATGCTAGACAGACAAAGAAATTTAGAGATCAGAAAAAGATTGAAGGAAAAGAACATGAGTGAAGCTCAAAGAAATGATTGAAACACATGGAAATAGTGGAAGACAACTGACTACCAAAGTGAGCACTGAAATATCAGAATAGGTAGAAGAGAGCTACAAAGACCAAAGAAGAGACAGGGACAACAAGAACATGTGACGGAATGCCCACCAGGCCTACTACACAGGGGACAGCACAGACCTAAATGCTCCTAATAAGTTGATGATGATGATAATGATGATGACTTAATCCTGTTTTCACATCATGTGTGCCAATTTTAAGCACCCCACACAATAAGGGAATGAATGGACAAATTATCCTAGATCTACTGAAGGTGTGAATGATTTGACACCAGAAGTTATAGTTATCATAAGTTTTTGTAGTAAGGTCAAAATACTGATCCTAAATGTGTGAAATAAAAACTATAAAATCGGAGCAATAGTGCATGCTTGAAACACACATTAAAAAAATGGAAAAATATTACATACCTTCAGCAGGCGCAGTTCACAGGTGATTCTATCTCCTTTTTTAGAACGACCATCACCTTTTATATTATGATCAAAAGAAGAAATGCCTGAATCTTGCTTCTGAATGGTTTTCAAAAACATATCTCGTTCAGTTGTCCACATAAGCTCATTTCTCAGATTTTCTTCTTTTATTAATAGCATTTCTTTCACTGTGTCACACAGTTTTGTCCGTGCTTCATTAAGCCTGGAAAAAGAAATATACAATTATAATAAATGACAGAATAATGTTAATACAGTCTAACATGCAATTGTCTCAACCATCCACTAAAAAAAAAATGATTAGAACACTACATGAAGGTCATCAAGTGCCCTTCCTTTTATGAATACCCTCCAGCACTATCAAAATGTTAATGTGTCATTAAATGTCCATGCACTTGATGTATACTTTGCCCTTTCATGTGTATATTTCACATTTTCTACCCGTGCTCGTATTCTCACAAAACAAATAGTTGCCATGACTTATGCCCCAACCCTCATGTTGCATTGATAATGAAATGTTGACCTTGAAAGCTAACAGTCAGGGTTTGTCAAAGTGGGGTTGTGAAATATGACAAGAATATTCAGTGCAAATTTCTGTATTGAAAGAAACAGATATGAATTATAATAATACAAATTCATACAGAGAAAATATTTCTAGCATAATTCCCCCTTTTTTCATGTCTAAAAAATGTCCTAGTGGTAGCCCAGTGTTCACCCGAGCAGGAATGGCATGGCTTTCTCCCACCACACACAGGGGGGACAAAATGACACTTCCCTCATTCTGTAGTTCAAAGATCTAATCTGATCACCTGTTGAGATGAAGCCAAGGCCAAAGCCAGAATATTGGGACATGGTAAAAGTTAATTACGCAACAATGTATTCCTACTAGCACCAAGTAAGCAAATGGGAAACAAACAACCATCAGGACACCCATTCCCTCTTACAGGTCGCCATTAATAGCAAACCCGCTGGTGGGCATTTAGTGTACAGAAGCCAGAGAAGAAGAAAAGAGGATAAACTGTGAAGGTGACATGAAATGGTGAACAAGATAGTGTAAGATGGAGAAAAGAACACCTGAAAACCTTGTTTGCATCCCTCAGTCAGGACATGGACCAACCTGCTTCAGAAGGCTTCCTCTTATCTCCAGATATTACTACTAGCTCTTATTGAATGTATGTTTACTTACTTAGAAGTAAGACTAGAAATTTTCTCTTGACATTGTTCAAACTGTGTAGAAGCTTCTTCTCGTAGCAATTCACGATCTTTCAATAAGGTGTGATAATTATCTTGAAAGAGTCGTGTCTGTTCATCCAACTGAGTTGACAAAGCTTTATTTTGCAATATTAAAGCATTAACATCAACATCATTTGTTTGTTTTTCAGATGCTGCAAACAATGGAGACAAGAACATACCAATTAAATTCACAAATGTAATGGTGCAAATTGCTTTGTATTACACAAGGATAACACTATATACATTGGCAAAAAACACAAAAGAATAATTGATCACAAAGCACAATAAAATGGCAGATTAAATTTGTAGTTTATCTGTGAAATATGACAAGAAAAAGTACAAAAATAAGGAAAAGAATAGAGAGAGAAAAAATAAAAGAGAGAAAGAGAAAAAGAACAAAGAAACTAGTGGCACCACAAATGGCACAGACTTTCTCGTAATAATTTTCTAATTTCCTTGGTGTGGACTGGCTTTAGTCTCACAGCTGCCATCTACCACCGCCCAAAGTACATTTTTTTGATGTTTTCTCAATTTTTCGGTTTCCTAACAGCAGAACCAAAATATTACATTAAGAATATTAAAGAAGAGGAAATTCTCTTCATAAATGGCAATTTTCATTGAAAATTTTGGAGCCGTTTTTAAGTAACTGGTATTTAAGCTTTACTGTAAATGCGAAATTTGAAGCTTTTTTTTTTTCACAGAAAAATTTTAACATTTTGAAAAACTTCATTTAAAGTCATTTGAAATAATTTAACTTGCAAATACAATAGTGTTTACAAATCACTGGAAATGTGCATATTAATGGCGTAAGAGATATTAAAAAAAAAAATACATTTGTGTAATTTTTGAAAAAACAAAAAATACAGCAAAATGAACATTGCCATTTTTAAGAGTGCAATTGGCACTACCTGTTGGAAAAAATTGAAGAAAAAGTTTAGTGTGTTTCTGAAAATGAATTTTGAGCTCATTCTAACAGAAAACTGTTGAGTTTTTGAGAAACTTTATAAGACATTATTATGTACTCATAACTACAATAATGAGAAAAAATTTCCGCTAATGCAAATATTAACAACAAGAAACTAGTAAGACCTAAGACAAGTAAAAAAAAAATTAAATTTTTGTAATTTTTGAAAAAGCAAAAGAATAGAGCAATATGGCGTTTATGTTATCTTAAAGAGGGCATTTAGCACTATCCCTACCAAAAATTTAAAGAAAAAACTTAAATCTATTTTTGAGAAAATCTTGTTTTTGTATTTTTTATTGCAAATATTGCATGCAATATTGCGCGAAAACTACTAAAAGTTTCAAAAAAATGTACATGAACTTAATGAAAGAACTAATTATGGACAACAAATATCATTTGAAGGAAAAATCTCTATCTTCAATTTTGTTTTTGTAAGATGCCGAAAAAAATTCAAACTTTTGAAATATTCGAAAATGCAGAGTTAACCGTGCAAATCAGACCTATGCCATCTTTAAAAGTGTATTTTACTCTAATTTTACAAGAAATTTAAAGAAAAAATTTGGAGCTGTTTTTGAGATAATTTTGAAAAAGTCGGAGGGGCTTCATTTAAAGTACCCCCAAATTTTGAAGAAAGTTTTTCGAAATCATAGTGCTTCAAGTCAAGCCAGATCGGACGGACTGACGGTCGGACTGACGGTTGGACGGACCGCCGGACGGACAGGCGGCCGGCTCCCCAGACCGACAGACGGCCGGACGTTTTGAAGAAAAAAACATAAGGAAAAGCAAGGAAAGAAGAAAAAAGGAAGGAGAATATGGTCTCAAGATCTGTGGAAAGGAAACCTTTGGAGAAATATAATAATAGAAGAAAACCTATGGAGGAATACGAGAAAGGGGTGACGGAGGAGAGGGGTATGGGTGGGGAGAAGAGGATGTGATGTTCTGCGTTGTGCAATGCCTGTATGTAAAAAGAAAACAATAAAAAGTAGTGAAAGAAATAATCTCTTTGTCTCAAATGATTGGAACTATTAAAGTTAATAATAAATATTTTTTTTAAAAAAATTAAAAATAAAAATAAAAAAGTAACTACAATAACGCCTTATTCTTACGTAAACTTAATTAAATTGATTATCCTATTCTACATGAGCAAATTGATTTTAAAATTCCAGCAATCTCTATAAGATCTTTCTAAATGTTTGTAGTGAAAATGTATTTTAGCGTCTACACTGCGAATAGCCCTGTATTTCAACTGTGTAAACGTATTTATGATTGTATTGAAATATTGTCACTCAAGGCTGATTTTATGAAAAAATTTTCTTTGATCCCTGTACTTTGCTTGGTTCAGAATGCAAAATTTCAGGTAATTTCAATATAACACATGCCATCAAGGTGTTGAAATTTGAAAGGGATTTTATAAGCAGAATCTTGAGACTTGAATGTAACATTCTTATTTTACAATATATTGAAATGAAAACGATTTTTCTAGTTTTTTAACATGATTCCAACATCAAAAAATTATTTTCACTTTTATAAAGCTTTCATTATAAATGTCATATAAATGTTAAAAATTTTGTTTAAATTGTCATTTAACAAACAAATTTTCATGTAAATTATTCAAAATCAAATAAGACGAAATTTGAGTTCAAAATTATTTTTTAATTTTAAGAACTTTGTTAAATTTTGAAGTCTGGTTTACAATTTTTTGAAATTTAAATTGTAATTCAAAACAACTTTCTGCTGAAAAACAACAAAAAACAAATAAAATTCTTACCAGAGGAAACTGGTACTTTAGCAGAAGATGAATTATTTGGAAATGCAGAAGTTCCTTTTTGAGGTACCACAGTTCTCCAAGGTCTTGAGCAAATCAAATTTAATTCTTTTTCTGATGTTGATGTCATTGACAAGAGGTAGTTTATTTTCTTTCTGTCTTGAAGAGCACGAATCTGCAATTTTGTCACAGTAGAATAGTTTATATTACAGACTCTTACTTTACTTCAAGGACTATTTTTATGTAAGGTTTGATGTCGCCATGTGAAAATGAAAAG
Source organism: Teleogryllus occipitalis (assembly GCA_011170035.1). Lineage (NCBI taxonomy): Eukaryota > Metazoa > Arthropoda > Insecta > Orthoptera > Gryllidae > Teleogryllus > Teleogryllus occipitalis. Next base: position 267,893 of record BLKR01001403.1, read on the forward strand.
TTCTTAAAGAAAGACAAGTTATTCTAGTTAGCAGTGCCTAATTCACTACACTAGAGTGAGGGAGTGAGTGAGTGAAAACTATGAGAATGAGGTAGGTGACTATGGATGGACTAATCCAATGAAACCTCATAGTCCACTGAAAATTCCAAATAGAATCTGGATTTGGTTAATAGCAATTTTATTATTGAGTTAACAAGCTCTTTAACCATTAAGGATCACATTTATATAGTACTCTCTGTATAACTTAACTTGATAATGAACCTTTAAATCAATGCTACTGCAGTATGTAACAATGCCACTGCAATATATCATACAAAGACATTTGAACCTTTGAACTCTAATAAAAAACAGTAAACCTTTGTGAAACTGATACGAACAGAAGAAGTAATGAATTGTTATTTAAGTACAACTAAACTGATCTACAAGAGTCTAAAAATTAAAAACTCATGGTGTTACTAAAAATATGAATAATACATTAAAAATAATTTTAAACTACTCCAAAACTTTCAAAATAAGACAATGATCACAATAAAACAAATTGTATCTGTGTAATTCTTTACCGTAGGAAATAACCTCCAGAAGCTGAAACATCTAATTTAGAAATATGGGTAAATATTTATATTTACTAGATACTTACCTTAAGGCGGTCATTTTCAGCATATAATCGCAAAACTTGTTCACGTTCCTGATATAGATGCACCTGAAGGTCACTAACAGCTTCTTGCAATTGGGTAACTTCATTGTGTCGTTTTTGGAGTTCCACTTCTAACTGATGATGTTCTTCACAAACATTTTTACATCTACAATATCGAAAAACTTCAATGACACTTCAATTCACAGAAATTATTCTGAAATTAAGGGCTTGCCAAATAATGTATTAGCCCAAATCACATTTTTGGCTATATTTTTAACATATAGATACGATAGCATAACATAAAGACATAAAATATTTAATATATTCATCACAATATTTTTATTTATTTGATGTAATGCATTCAATATATTTAATATAAAATTAACCATATTACCATATAACTTAAGAATAATTGAAAAAATCACACTTATTTAGCATCAAATAGGTCTACATACCAGAAAGAAATTAAAACAAAAGAAATCAAATCTTGTACTCATATGGCTGTGGTAATTCTTTTTAAAACTCACAATGACTCATTAATGAAAGAAAAGAATGAATTTCGTCCAAAAATTTCAAATTAGACAGTATTTATTTATAATTTACAAATGCAATGGGACTTGTTTATGAATCTTATTAGTTTTGAACAGTCTGGATTGGATATTGTATGAAGAACTTTACTAATGGCATTTTGAATAAGAGAGGCAAAGAAACATAATTATTATTTTTTAATGATGTATCACATGATTCACTCTTGCAAATCACAATAGTCTACTGCATCTTCATTATGTATATGTGTTCTTCTCATCTCTGCAAGTTTTCTCTTATCATATTATCCTAACATTTAATTTACACATACATTCATGACTACTCATACTGAAGTCAGGAAGATCCCAATAATTATTTAAGATTTTCAGTGAACAAATAGGACAGAAAAGTTACAATGAAAACCACAGTACCTTAGTTGTAATGAGAACATAGTAAGGAACGTAAACAAATGTAAGAGAATACAATCTTTTGTTAATGAAACATACATTTTTTTCTTTCAATAGAGCATACATTTTAATGCTAGATGAGACATACACAACAAGTTTTCATCAGCTATTATTTTTTGAAATCAGGGTAGATGCAAGGAGAAACGGCTGATTAGAACTTTCCACTCACTCCTCGGTTCATCAAAAGTTACCTATTGTCATCTTAAAAATAATAAACAATATATTTGTTTATTATAAAATATTATTTCTTTTGAATATGTGTAAATTATAAGATAATGTACAATAATGTCAAAAGAAACTTTTCTCAAAAAAAAGCACCTGTCCTCACCTCACCTCCCTCTGGACTAGCTTTGAAGTTTAACATTGGGTTCCAGTACAAAATTATTTCAAAATGATTTACAAACTGCAAAAAGTACACACAGGTCCAGCTGGTAAATATATGAATAAAAATATGACACTTATAAAACATTTGACTTTCTAAAGTGTATATCTCTGATGACTGGCAAAATAATACATTTTTTAAATATCTGGTATTAATGCAATACTGAAAATGGATGTATTTATTCCAATGAATATACCACAAAATTGAAACTGACCTTTCAACTTTTGCAACCATTTCTTGCAATTCTTTAGATACTTGCATCATTTTTCTTCTATAATACAGAAGTTCTTTTGATGGTCGTAGAAGTTTGAACTGATCATCTAGGTTCAGGATTGGGGACTCAGGAGTCTTCACATGTCTTTCAGAAATTTCTTCAGATTCATGTTTATGGTGATACGCCTTCATATTGGATTTAATTCAATTTCTAAAACATTTTGAAATGTAAGGTCTTATTAAGAATATTTTAACAATACACAATTTATTAACAATTTATGAGCCCTTACGCAACATATTTTTCTTAAAAGAACTGAGTTTTGAATAATAACCGAGGAAAATTAAACACACCAAATTAAACAAAGCACACCGTAGCTCAGTTTCAGTCCCACCACTTCCACTATTTTTGGAATATTATTAGATCTACGAGTAATTTACGGCACACAGGTTTCATAATCATTCGCCTTTCCATTCTGCAACAGTTCCATTATCAATCTCTACAATGACTATATGCTTAATTGCCACTTTATCATTCTGGTTATCCCTGTCAATACTTGGCATTTGGTAGTGAATAATTTAACAAGTCACACCTTACACGAAAAGCCCTGCCCCCATATTTCACTTTGCAAGTATGCGGCAATATTGAAAATCAAACATAAGAGGTAATCAACGATACGGTTCAAGATCCCCAAACAACGAAAACATCTTACACTGAATTACTTACAAAAGAATAATTAAATTAAAAGTTAATAACATTACCTACTTCCACGATAAGGTCTTTTTAAAAACTGCACTAAACGACTTCAAATGTCACCAAATAACAATAACAATCTCGAGACCCATTAAATACAAATCAAACATTTTCAAATTGTCAGCGCTGTCAAAGACACAATCGGATTATACACATTCGATTACTCGATTATGAACTAATCGATCCGAGAGGGCAAATAGGGAGTTCTTGGATCGATCTACGTAGCGAAGTAGCCATAGTCATAGATAACAAACGTAGGTGGTCTGTGGACCATGTCGGACGATCGAATCGTTTGCGTAGCGATCTTGCATTACTCATTTGTATATCATGCGGGTATCTGTATATTACGGTATATATTTTTTTTGTATACACAGGGCTTGATTACCTCGGGAACAAAATAAAAAATGAAAATAAAAATAATATTTTTTTAAAAGCCGTGGACAAACGGCCTCTCCAATTTTTAGTTCGACCAAATTTCGTAAACTAAAAATACAATAATTTTCCATTTATATGTATAATTTCTATAATTTCTATAATAATAATAATAATAATAATAATAATAATAATAATAATAATAATAATAATAGTAATAAAATTGTAGGATAAAATGTAAAAGGGTAAAGGGTTAAAGTGAAAGTGTAATAAAATTATCAGTAAAAACCAATCAAATATCATTATGAACTAAATTTTTATTTATTATTATTATTATTATTATTATTATTATTATTATTATTATTATTATTATATTCGAATAGGGCCAGATACTGCTATTGTTGTTAAGTGTAATTAATAAATATTAAATTATATTATAAATATAAAACTATTTCTATTAAATGAATTAAATGAATAATTAATTTGGGGTGCGTTCCGGGTCCTAAAATTTTATAAAGCAAGCACTATGTATATAGATCAGTGGTTTGCATTAACAGAGTAAAAGGTTTTGCAGAGCGTAGCGTACGCAACCTCGAGACAAGAGTCCAGAAGGTTTTGCACAACGTTTTACTCCGATTAAAACTCAAGGCAAATTAACAGCGACCAGCAGGGACGCAGTAATCCAATCGGGAGCTTCGCTATAACATTTTTTTATACTGAAGCTCCTGATTAGGTGACCGTCCCAGTTAAAGTGAGTCATTGTGAAACCGTGGCAAATCAAAGTGAATTATTGGGCGGCTGGTGCCCCAAAAGACTAGATTGGTTGGTGGTTGGTGATTCCGGGCGCGCCAACAGCTTAGACCATTAGTCCCGTAAGTGTAGTGCATGTGTTTCCCTCGGGAGATTGCGGTGATCTTACCCACTGAATGGCGAGATCCGGCGCCGACTTCCCTTCGGCTAGTGGGGTTTCCCCTTAACAAGAACTCTCCCACCAGCGGGGCACTGCCCCAGCCGGGATAAGCTCTAAGCTCCCGACCGATCTCCCTGAATAGTGTGTATGTAAGGAGAGAGGGTATGACAAGAAAGAGGAAGGAAAGATCGCGCGCGGTCCGTTTGTGAGGGTACTGCTCCGGCATTCGCCTGGTCTTGATCGGAGAAACCACGGAAAACTACAGACCAGAGCAGCCGGGCATTAGAATTTTCTTCCAGACAGCGACTGAATTCGACATAGCTGAAAACCTAGTGTCGAAAATCCTGCCGCCGTCAGGGCTCGAACGTAGGACCTCCCGGTCAGAGGCGCTGCAGTGACATCAGCTGATGCTCTGAGCTACCGCTCCCGCTCCGATCCAAAGGACTGGAGATTGCACCTTCATCGAATGACGGAAATGCAATTTCCAAAATTCAAAATACGAACATATAGGTAAAAATGTTCGCAATTCAAATCTATTAAAACTTAGTGAAATAAAAGTCTATATTGAAACACTACTTACATAATTTTTTGTGTTGGGTCCGCGTAAGGCCTATACGCCTCCCGCGCAAGTGGTTCTGGCTTTGATTTCCACTGGGCACTTAAATTCGACTCCAGTACACCGCAACAAGCACTATTGCTTCGGCACCTTTCACACAAATAAAATTATTTTATTTCGAAAACTTCACTATCCTGGTATATTTGGCAATAATGAAAGATCTTCGACACACATTCGTATTCACAAGAACGTTCGCAAACCGCTGGTCAGCTGCAGCCACACAGGGACTTACATCCTGAACAGCCACCTTTACACACAGAATTCATAAAATGTACGTTTTGACTCAACAAACCTAAACTGCGGTTTTTACTTTGCTGCCGCTGACGTTTGATCAGCTGTTACGGTGTTGTCCAATCAGCACTTTACACGTCACTACAGTGACATCATAATTGGGGCGTTCAGACTTCCAATTGGACGACACCGTAACACCTGATATCCTTCAAACGCAGCTCTGTGAAAACCGCAGTATAATGTCACATGAAAACGAATTCTCCAAATATCATAAACAATGCACTGAATATCGCCAATAATTGATTGAACTTGTGTACTTTCAATAACATGTGAAAATCATAAATATACGTTGCAGGGAGTTAGACGAAAACAGAATATGGGTATTCCCCTGAGATTCCCTCCGTCGACGCGCAGCGCGACAGCACCACCTAACTGGTTGCTCAACCAAAAGCCCAAATGTTCCCCGTGTTAAATCGAAGAGCTAAAGAGTACATGCGATAAATCCTTTCATACAGACAAGAGCCAAGAGCGTGGTACAATTCCTGGCAAGGCACCAGATACCGGAGAGTGCCAGTTCGACGCTCTTTGGTTTCAAAATGGTTTCATATACATCGATATTGCTGCAATATCTTGAATAATGAATTTTTAAAAGTAAAATGTTTATTCCTAAGATATGAGATCTTTTCCATTTTCTTGAGGTTGTGCAACCGTGCAACCTAAGCCGGAGCCGCCACTGCACTGTTGTAGTGTATATCCAATTTTAGTTACGTGACGTCTGTCACATCATCAGCTATGTCGCAGTTATCCAATCAAAAGCTTCAATACAAAAAAATGTAAGTCATAACGAAGCTTTCGATTAGACAATCACGTCCATCTGACGATCTGTAAGAAATCTCTCTAATTAAATGGAAGTTTAAATCCAAAAGAAAAAAGTTCTGAAGTTGAACAGCAGAGTGTGCGCTAAATCCATATACCTGGATATTTTTTAACGTGGCATCTGTGGGTAATACCTCCAAGATGGAATTCGGCATGACTTTTTGTGTCATTCTCAGTCCCGCCGCCAGAGTCGCTTTATCTGCAGCACTGCTTGATACGCTCGCGATCATGCGACATCTTGCGGCAGGACCAAGAAAGATTCAAAAGGTCGGGCCGAATTCCATCTTGGAGATAGTACCCACAGATGCCACAATAGAAAAACAAGTATATAATACCTTAATTCGCAGTTGTTTAACTAAAGGTGCCCATCAACTACCACTAATTAGTATTATATAATTAAATAAATAGGGTCTTATTATTTATCGTAACGAGTCGACTCCGTCTTTGTGAGATCGGTGAACAAAAACCACGATGTAAAAAATAGAGGAATAGATTAACATATATTCACCTATGATATAGGTGTGATAACTCCGAGTCCAAAATTAAAAACTTTTTGGGGCTAGTTCTCTCAGTTCTCGCATATGAGCGCTGCGAACGACGTGGATTCTGGGGATGGGGCGCAAAATGGCGGTCAATATTTGACAACGCTCTGACCAGCTGACTTGTCTTTCCGTGGTGTAAATGTTAGTGTGACCAGATTCCAAAATGTTTCATCAAACTGTGTTACAGTAGCAGTAATAAATGTAAATCACATGAAATATATTTATTTTGTGTACCGAAGCGACAAGATGTAAAAAAGAAACGGGTTGAAATTGTTCCACATAAAAATAGAAAATTAAATAAGAGCGATTACATTAGCTATAAACATTTCAACAGTATTGTTTTGCAAAATGTGTAAAGTACATATAATAAGAATTTATCTTACACTGTGGATAATTTAGTTATAAAATAATGTAAGTAATTTGTAAATTCATACACAACCCATATTGTAAAATCTAACCAACTGGAGTGTATTCATATGTTAATTAGAAAAGAATAACATTCAAAATTGTCCAAGAGTTAAAGCGTATCATCAAAGAATATAAGTGAGTATTTTTTCGTACTAAATTATTACAAAGTTTGCAGAACTTACCAGTAAAAACTTCAAAACTATGCATCAAAACCTCGAAACTGTGCCAAAAAGATTTACACGTAATGTTTCTGGTCATTTTTACAATGGTATATGTATTAAATAAATGTAAGAAAATATTTATTTATGAATATATTTTCCATTTCTGTTGGATTTTTGATTGTATTTTCAGCAGATATTTTGGATGTAGATATAGAGACTGCGGCAGTTGAATATCATGGCCAGGAAACGAATCTATCAGGTGCATGTGATCTGGTGATGTTAATTGTAATTGAATTTCAAGTTGTTTATTGCATGCTATTGTTTTTATTAATATTTTTTTTTCTAATTATAATGAATTATGAGCAATGTGCTATCTTCAAAAAGTATACATTACCATTTAATTAAATAAATATATATTATTTTAATACTATTCCATTTTCAGAAGACGATTATGAAAAAATGTTGCAAGCAACTGTAACTCTTGATGAACGCTTATTGCCTCAATGAAATAATGTTCAGAATTTTTGCAACGGTACGTCTACAGAGAATATGATTTCAATTGACAAGACATTTTTTATAATTAAAATGATGTTTTTTATGATTTATACATGATAAGGACTTATCACATATTTTTTCAGTCATGTTTAATTTTGTTGTATTTTCAGGGTATATTATGGACAAGGACACAGGCTGTGGTAATGGAATGCAATACCGAGGAGTCAAACCTACCTAATAATGAACATGTTATTGGTATGATAAAAACCTAGCTTATTGCTTACTATGTCTTAATTAATATTATTTTTTTCTAATTATAATGAATTACAATCTTTGAAGAGTATAAATTACCAACTAATTGAATTAAAAATATATATTTTCATTACAATATAAATTTCAGAAGGCGATAAGGAAAAAATGTTGAGGGGAGCATCTGGAATTTCTAGAAAATTCATTGAAATTGCCTCCAAAGAAGGCAGTCAAACCCCCAAGGCAAGGAACAGAAGATCCACCAGTCAGTATCAAATTGACATCCAACGAAGGGCAATCATATGCCGAAATATTAAAAAGAATGAAGGAAGCAGTTGACCCAAAGTAACACAACGCTTATTAGCGATCAAGAGGACACGTAAAAATGAACTCCTGGAAAAAGATTGTGATCCAACCTCCCTAAATGAAGCAATCACTCGCGCTGTAGGAGATAGGGTAAACATTAACACGTTTAACCCGAAAACCTTAATTGAATTAAGGAACATAGACGAAACCATTACCCTAGATGATGTGAAAGAAGCTGTCACACGCATTATGGGGGACTTACCCCCGGAGGTCTGCAGACTATACAAGGTGTACGGAGGAAGACAGGAAGCGACTGCACTGCTCCCTTCGCGCCAAGCAGAACTTCTGCTAAAAGCAGAGAATTTTGAGATTGGCTGGGTTACTTGCCACGTTAGGATCAAACACCCGGTCAGCAGATGTTGTAAATGTCTAGATTTCGGTCATATCTCCACCTCTTGCAAGGGCCCGGACGGAAGTGATGTATGCTATGAATGTGGCAAAAAGGGATACTTGGCCAAGGACTGCAGAGAATCAGTTCAATGTATTGTCTGCAAAGACAAAAACCTTGAAGACAATCATATGCTGGGTAACAATAAATCCCCTTCCTTCACCGCAGAACTAAGGAAACTCAGTAAAACAAAGAATGGCTACGTTCCTTCAAATTAATTTAGGCAAAGGGAAGACCTCCCAAGAATTACTTATTCAAACGGCAAGGGAAAGAAAGGTGGATGTCTTATTGGTCAGTGAGCAGCACGATATTGACGACATATCCTACTACCAGAACACGACTAGACTTGCAGGAATTATAGTTCTTAATTCCAAAATGAGAACCTCAAAGTTTAAAGTTACAAACCAAGGGTTTGTATGGGTAGAAATGGACAACCTCAGAATATATAGTTGCTATTTCTCACCAAACGATCTAATAGAGAAATTTAAGAAAAAAATCGATGAACTGGAGGCAAGCATGAATTCAGCTCCAGGAGAAATAATAGTGGCTGGAGACTTTAACAGCAAGTTCCCGGAATGGGGCGAAAGCAGAAATGATCGCAGAGGCGATATTGTCTGCGAATTTTTGACTAGGAAGGACCTGGTACTTCTAAACACAGGGAGCTCATGTACATTTCAAAGGGGCGCAGCTTCTTCGATAATAGACTTGACAATAGGAACCACAAAGATTGCCAGGAATGTCCTGAATTGGCAGGTTCTCGACGTAGAAACACTTAGCGATCATCGTTACATCGAATTCTCCATTTCATCCGCTGGAAACAGAGCTAGAAGAAGGAAACAGCCAAACATCGGTCCATCATGGAACACCGAAAAGCTAAAACAAGCAGATGCTATAAAATTCCTTGATGAAGCAAAACAACTGGCGGTCATGGGATGGGGGAAAAGGAAAAGTACAGAGTACCTCGAAGAGGTAGTACGAAAATAGTGCAAAACCGTTAAAAATACGTGCGAGATTTCAGTGCCCAGACGTGGGAGCCCAAGGGGGAAAAACCAGTTGTACTGGTGGACAGCGGTTATTGCAGAGCTTCAACAAGCATATGTTAAAGCTCGAAGACTTGCAACAAGAGCTAAAACGGACACTCTACTGAGGTGAAATTATAAGACAGCCCGCAAAAAAATAAAATCTGAGATTAAAAGAAGCGAAATAAAATGCTGGAAGGTCCTATTAAATTATGTGAACAACAATCCCTGGGGAAAAGACTACAAGATTGTTATGGGCAAATTTAAACCACCAACAACTGCGGGTCTGGAAGACCCCGCATGGGTGAAGGCAATTATCAGAGACCTTTAGCAGAAAATGCTGGGTAAGAAGCAGACCTTCTGTCTACCACTTCGACGAAGCCAACCGCTTCACGAAGGACGAACTAGTCCAAACGATGAAGAAGACCAAGATTAGAACAGCACTGGCACCTGACGGAATTCCCAACGCGACACTGGGGATAGTTGTAAAAGAATACCCCGAATGCCTTCTGAAAGCCATTAACCAGTATCATGAACTAGGGAAATTCTATAAGGTATGGAAACAACAGAAGTTAATTCTCATACGGAAATATAACAAGCCAATTGATCGGACGTCATCGTTCAGACCTTTGTGCCTGCTGGATAAGATGAGCAAATTACTGGAGGGTTTGCTCCTTCTACGACTAGAGAGACATGTGAATTTTTCAACGAGACAGTTTGGCTTTAGAAAGGGACTCTCGACAATAGACGCTATCTCAGAAGCAGTCCACTATGCAGAAACCGCAAAAAGGAATAAGGGTTTTTGTGCTATGGTTGCGATTGACATCAAAAACGCATTTAATTCTGCCAGCTGGAAAGACATTATACAAGCCCTAGTAGCTAAGAAGGTCCCTGAATACCTTGTGAGGATACTGCAGGACTACCTCAGTGAGAGGAAAATAATCTACACAAACGGATGAAGAATTGAGGAAGACATGACGTGTGGTGTTCCACAGGCATGAAGATTGGGCTCCTTCCTGTGGAATACTCTATATGATGATCTGCTGAATATCGATCTCTCAAAGAACTTTTTTCTCATAGGCTACGCCGACGACACACTGATTATATGCCACAATGACAACGTGGAACTACTGGAAATGAAGACCAACGAATCACTACGCAGGGTTAAAAGATGGTTGGACCAAAGAAATCTCCAGATCGCTGTTGCAAAAACAGAAATCGTATTGATTACAAACCGGAGACCATTCCGCCCTCCGAGTGATCCGACTACGGGAGGAACACATTGCAAATTATCTTTGAGAAGCTGGAATGATGTAGTGGAGGATCTTGCCTATTATAATAGGAAAAATCTTGCTCTGTGCTAAAGTTCATGAGAATTGGTGGAGAAATATTAAATGTGACAAAATTAAGTACCAGTGCAGGCAAAACTTCACATGTTTAAATTGTTTAAACTTCACATGTTAAAATTGTTTTTCCCTTAACTTTGGAAATTTGAATATTTATGGGCATGTATTAATCTTTTCAGAAGTGTTTTCTTATAACTTTCTAGATAAAAAATTCAAAAGTTTCTTGGATGTATTACAAGCATTTATTTGACCAAGATAATTCAAACCAAGGACACTTCAAAATTTGTCCACAATTAACTATTGAACACATCCACTTTTCTCCATCCAATTTTCTAAAGATGTGAGTTAAATTATTTACCCACATAGAAAAGTATTCAGAATGATGAGCCTATCATTAAGTATATTAGTTATACATTATGTATGACATTATATTGTTTTTCACATATTTTTAGTGACTAGCGAAATTTTTCGAATTTTATAAGCAGAAATCTCTAGAATGGATCAAAGTTTCTGAAAGAACCCTTGAATTTAGAAAAATTATTATACCAACTTAAATAAAATGCTACAACCAAGTAAATGCTTGTTTTTAACTTCGTGTACTTTGCTGTTAAATGTTTGTACAGTTGTTTCTGCATTGGACAGTTATAAAATGCATAATTAATTGTAAGTAATAGGATGTAAGAGAAATATGATATATGTTTCCAATTCAGGTTCTACAAGATACCTTCCAATGGTTGAATAACTGGGAACAAGAAGTTGAAAATGGATTAATTAAATCTGAACAATTTTTAATACCTTCCACTGTTCCTGGACCTAGAGTTTTTACAAAATCCAAAATAGATCTTTGTCTACATTTATTAGATGATTGTGACTTTAAATATGTATTAACAGCCAAGATGAATCAAGATTGTTTTGAAGTAAGTATAAAATCTGTGTGTAGTTTCTATGCAAGTATCCAAACGTGTATTAATTTTGCAATATTTATTTCTTTAACAATTACATACGTACTGTTTTTTTATTTTAGAAATTCTTTAGAATTATAAGAAAATGTGGAGTGCAGAATGATCACCTTGCATTTCCAACTTTTTTACAATTGTACTGTAACCACAGAACACTAAAGGACAGTAACAATCTAAGATCCTCACGAACAATTTAGATGCAAAGAACAAACATAACAAGGAATGGCATGAGTAGGAGATGGAAAAACAGAAGAAAGCGGTGTCGCGCACTAATAATTTTTTTATAAATTAAAGAAGACGCGACAAAATCCCGATTTGGACAGTACAAATCAATAGCATTCATTTAGAGGAACATTTCAAAAGTTATTCGAAACGAATCGCATCAGGGGTTTAAAAGATATGAGTGATTTTGAAAGTACACTTTAGACAATATAACTAGAGATTTTTACAGCCATTGTTATCATAAGAAAGGTAATGTAAAGAAGCGGTTTTTCCTAAAAATTAAGAGAACGCGTAAAGCGATTGAAATGAAACTTTCGGGATTAACAAAGAAAATCACGCGGAAAATTATGACATTACTCGCAACTGAAAAATATCGAGGGGCTGCAGTAAAGATGAAAATTGAAATTGTATATTTGGAATTTTTACGAGAGAACAATGATGCGTCGCGAGCGACGGAAATAAAGCAATTTTGGCGTTAATAAACATGAGGAGATAGTATAAGAAATAGTAATAAGTTATAAATTGATAATTAAAAGTAGTAATAAAGAGAAATAGCCTGGAAAGGACAGAATTAAGTAAAATGGTATGATATTTTTGGTAAAGACACGTAAGCGATCGGTAAATGTTCCAGAAAAAAAGTTGAAGACACAACGCAACAATGTCAAAAAAAGATGATGCGTAGCAAGCTCGAAGTCAGACGTGGGGAGGACGCTCCGAAAAAAGATAAAAATTTTAGTATGCAATTGTGCGAGAAACACGGTGAACATAAATGGATATAGTGAGTTTAGGCAATGATGTTCGTAATAACAATGCGTAACGCGGAAATATTTTGTGTCGCAGTATATTCAACAATAGGACATTTTGGAGGAAATGTAGCACGCGATAGACAGATAATCGCGTTGTTAGTTGCGTAATGGAAATAGGATGATAGGGGAATGAAAGGACATGCTAAGAAGATATTAGCGAGTTCAAGAAAATTTTGGTAATGTGTGGGGATGGAGAAATGCTGCGGGAGGATGGATTTGGAGGATGCTGCGTAATATACATCGAGGACGGCGCGCAACAATGGTTTGCTGCGGATTACAGCGTTTTCTGCAAAAGGGAAGTTATGAAACTTTGTTTTTTTTTGTTATGAAATTCACATTTTGAAGGAGAAGAAAGATTAAAATTAGCTTCTGTACAAGATCAAGTTCTGTCTTAACGTAAAATAGATTCAATAGATATACAGGCAGAATGCGCATTCGGGTGTGAATGAGTTTATTTATAATTGTCAGTATGAATGGAAATATTTTGGATTTTGTGTCATGTAATTTAAGGGTATTATATCGTTCATGTGTTTATGTGTTTATTTTGTTTGTCGTTAAGTGTTTTATGTGAGTCATGGGAGAGCAACGACCCCAGTTTGTATTTATATATATTTCAACTGGAATAACGACTAGCACAGGAATTACAGAAAATAAATGGCGAACATCACTTGGTTCGACATTAAATTAAACGAACGTAGTTTAATTGTTACATGTAGCTAGTTAATGACCTACGCCCACGTGCCCGAATAGTTGTTAGATCCTGTACACGTCAGCCACAACCTCACACCCTATGTGTAAGTAAGAAAATATCGGAAGTTCTGGGGGGGCAGCTAGTCGACGGGCAACCTTGGAGGTGGAAGCTGAGTATAACCAGGGCAATTGATAAGAGCGGGTTTTGGTTATTATTTTGGCGTTATAACGCCGGGCGATTATAAAGATTATAGTTGATCTAGAGCAGGTAATGGTTCATTACATATTTTGGTGCGCCTAACGAGGAGCGGTTATAGTTGTTTTATAGGTATGAGGAGGACGGTTCATTACAGTACAACATGATTGCATTTTTAAACTTATTAAATCATTAAAGTGTGGAAATTGCACTGAGATGGAAGATGCATCCAAACTCCAACGTTTTACTTTTAAAGACAAAAGAAATATTTTTATTTCTTCTGATGCATCTCATACATCAGTTCATTCTGAGAAACTAAAATCCTGGTTTGACAGACTGACAGGGTCAGAACATGAATGTGCAGATATTATTCATCATGATTTCTGCAGTTCTGAAATTACAGACTGCTTTGTGTACTAGGTCTATATCACAACATTTATTGTTCTCAAACTGATAAAATCTACTTGTCAACTTTGTCTAAAGCTCAAAGACTCAAAGAACAATTCAAATTAATGCATTCCAGTGGCTGAATTAGTAAATATTAAAACTAGAAGGATTTTTTATGCTAATCAGTCTTAATATTGTGACGTAACCGAATATTTGATTCTTGAAGAAACATATTTATCTTAAAATAACTTCTCCACAGAGAGCATGTCGCAACCGGTCGCGCCTTCCGTGGGCGGTCGAAGGGTCAATTATTCCGCGCGTCTGTAAACACGACCTCTTGGCGTCGTCCCGGAGAAGCGAGGGGCACGGTGTTTATTACATACGCCTCGGGACCCCCCCCCCGGGGACCACAGACTGCGCAGCTTGGAGGAACCTGGGACGATAGCCCAGAATTGTTTACAGAAAGAGTGCGAGAGAGCGTTCGGGAAAATTCTATCAAAATTACCGACAAGACGCGTAATCTGATTGGAGCAATATTATTTTCGGCGTGGTAACTTTCGGCCAGTAACAACACGTCCTCCAAAATTTCTGTAGAAACTTCTAGAACATTCATGGAAATTGGGGGGGGGGAGGCTCGTGGGCGCTGAGAAGCGCAGAGAGCAGGTAAAAGCGTAGATGTCTTAGAACAGACGGGCCGCACGGGGCGGAAGCGCTAAGTTCTCAGGGCGGAGAATAATACGGGGCGGAGACGCTCCCGGGCGGGTGCGCGTTGCTAGGGAGATAATTTTGTTGTTGGCAGTGTTTTATTTGCTCACCGAATGCAAGACAGTTCATAAAAAAAGACACTTTAATCGATTTTTTTTATTTTATCTCTGCCCGTTCACGCCCGCGTCGAGTGTCGCGAATTACGCGACGACGATAAGTAGAAGTCGGTGATAATTCTCCCGACAAATATCGCGTCTCTGTTTTTGACGTTCGGACTCGTGAACTGTTGTCATCGATCACGTCGCCACCGCTGCCGTAGTAGTCACAGCTGATGTTGCCGTTGGTGGCGCTTTCCTGAATGGGAAGTCGGCGATGAGAAGAACCTCTCCTTTGTCAACCCCAAGGGACGCGCCGTCTGTCAGAAAGGAGTCCAGCGACCTTTTTGAAGGCCGTTCACCCCAACGAGTTTCCCGCTGCACATGATGACTTTGATCATTTGTCCAGCTGCGACAAATAAAAGAACTATTATCACGCCCTTCAGGCATAAAATTCATTTAAGATTTTTTTTACCTGGACAATATTCAACCTTCAGGAAGTGTTGGCCGCGCATTGGCTTCTCTTTTGTAATCTTATTAGCTCATCTCTGTTTGTTTGTTTTTATTTGTTACAAGCTATAATTATAAGATTTAATTGTACTAATTTTATACTACTTGATTAGAACCAAGGGTTTACAGCTGAGCTCAGACTAAGTGTCACAAATCATTTTTATTAATTTTCTTTTTTTTGAATTTCTTATATAATTATATATTTTCTTTAAACTTTTCTTTCAATTTACTTCCATCACGTAGCCACGTCCGTCCACCATCCAAATTTCAGGCTCTACTCGCCTCCTGAGCTAGCCGGCAACTCAAGCCCAGGTAGGTGTGAGTGCGAGGGTAACGTCGCAAATGGCTTTCCCAAGTGGCGCTCGAATTAGTATCTTTGATACCTCAGTAAAACGCCCTAAAAAATTTGATTTGTCCTAAAATAACTCTTGTTACTTTTGATATTACCGTGTATTGTTGCACGACAAATTAAATTTGATTTTTTAACAATATTGAGTAAGAAATGGATGGAAGGACGATGCTACGAGGTTAATAATTTGTGGACTGTTGATGATGTTATTTGCTCTTGTATTTTGTTTGTGAGAGTTATTATTTTTTTGTCTTGTGTTATGGAAAAATCGTGGGCGCGTTTCAAGAAAAACTGTGAAAAGCGCATAAGTTATTCAAAATGCTGGACGAATCGGGTGTCGACGTAGGAGGAGACGACAGCTCAGGGGACCAGTCCGCGCCTGAAATCACCTTAAGTGATCTCATGCGAGTTCTAACGAAACAAATTGCAGAATGTAGTAAAAAACAGGCAGAGATTAATGAAAATTTAAAAGTTGAATTTATGACCCAAATTTCAGAATGTAGTAAAAAACAGGCAGAGAGTATTGAAAATTTAAGAGTAGATTTTACGAAACATTTCAGAGAGTATGGGGGAAATGGATGAGAAAATTAATTCGCGATTTTCAGAACACGAGAAAAAGTGTCAGGAAAGATTTGATAGGTTAGAGAACTGTTTAGATAACCAATCCGCGAAACTTGTAAAACTGGAGGAGAAATTCAACTATGAAATTGGATCATTGAAAAACCAACTCGAGAGTAGGTGCGGAGAAATGGAGAATACCGTTGAAAAACTAGGTCAAGAATTGGGGAATTCAAGGACCGAAACGAAAGAGAATTTCAAAAACCTACAGTCTGAAATTCACCAGAAGTTACAAGCGTGCGACAATAAAATAGAGGCGTGTTGTCAGTAAATGGAAGCATTGCCGAGGTTATGGCCGAAATGAACGGCAAATTCACTAAATTAGAAACGAAACTTCACACTGAAGTTAATCAAATTCACGAAAGGGTCGAGAAAATTGAAAAAATAGGTGATATTATTGAGGAAAGTTTTAGGAAAAGGGAAACTAAATTAAAGAAAGAAATAGATAAAAATTTAATCTAGCTGGTGAAGGGGGAAGTAAAAAAAGAAATGGAAAATCATCCAATCACGAACGCGTCTGCCGGTTCTGGATTAAAATTTTCGTGGGCTCCTCCTCAGAATCTTTGCTTTTCGGGAAAATCGGATGAGAATCCGAAAGTTTTTTTTGGATCGTGCCGAAAATTATATGAATTTGACAAAGGCGGTGCCGCCTCATCTAAAACCAAAAATTATGCAGGAACTTTTAAGGGGTAATGCCGCACACTGGCTCACTGCGTTAACACCGTTTCCACAAACTTACGAAGAACTCCAAACTCGTTTTCTTTCACGTTACTGGGGAGAGCAGCGACGTTACGAGTTTGAAAGAAAAATTCTCGAGAGTAGATGGGATAAGAGAAGCAACCAGTCCTATTTAGATTACGACATGAAAATAATTTCGGCTATCAAATTCAGTCGCTGCGCTCGTGGCACATAGCGAAGTCGCTAGCCTTTTACCACTGAGGTCCGGGTACGATTCCCATCGAATCTCATGTGAAATTTGTTCCAACAAAACGAGTTTGGCTGCTTCACAAGGGCTAGACCAACCCCCCTGTGAAGTGTCCTAAATCCTACCCCTATTCCTTATTCCTTCCCAATTCTGGCCGCTGGGTAGTGACTGGGCGTTGTGGGGTTTGTGGTAGTGACTGGTAGTGCGTGGGCGTTGTGGGGTTTGTGGCAATGCCCCAAACGTCACTATATATATATATATATATATATATATATATATATATATATATATATTCCTTTTTGATGCTCAGTATAGCCTATAACTGTATAGAAACAGGTATGCAGCAGAACAGATTTTATCTGGCGCTTAAACTTATGTGTCGATTTTAATAGGTTAATGTCATCTGGCAGTGAGTTGTAAACAAATGAACATGTGTTGTATGTGATTTTTTTTATAGTGAGATACACTTGATGAAAATGATTTCTACGTATAGTGTTATAGTTATAGACATCTATATTAGTTGGAAAAACGGTCTCGTTCTTGAGTTTTATGTATTTTTTCTTATTGTTACAAAGACCACTGATCCGTAAATCAAGAGGCGCAGAAATGACAGAATTCCTGAAGAGAGATTTACAAGAGTGGGTGGGATTTTCTTATCTTTCGTACAATTTTTCTCTGTAATCTAAAAGTCTGGGAGTTATATGTGTGTTTCCCCAGAATATTATGACCTATTTCAGGCGGAAATGAATATTCGCGAAATAAACACGAGCAACATGAAGGCTGTCTGAATTTGAAAGAATACTGAATACCTAGCGTAATGACTTTAATTTTGTGTCGATGTTGTCTGTACTGTCGATAAAGTTGTGGACAGTATTCTGCACGACAATACAAGATGTCGCCGAGTTCAGTCCCGCGCGTTTAATCCATGATACTTAGAGCCACTGAAGATGGGTTAAATTAGTCCCAAAACACGTGTATTTACATGTGGCTATTTTTTTCTTTATATTTTTATAATGTTCCTGCTTAACGTTAACGACGGCAAAGAATTAATTTTACTTGGAGACTTCAATGACAGATGTGGATGGGTATGCAAGTGGTTTGGTGGTGGGATTTTAGTGGTCACAGTGGTTGGACCACACGGTGAAGATGCGATGAATGATAACGGAGAAAGATTAAGCTGTAGTCAACAATATTCATTAAAAGATCTAACAGATGGTTCAAATACAATGACATACACTAATTTATATGAGTTCAATACATTCGGAACCCGAGGTCCATTATATATTGTATTATTGTTAAACAGCATGTTAACTTAAAAGTAAATGATTTACAAACTATGAGAGGGCTCGAATGTAGCTCAGACTACTACTTATGTCTTCTAAAATGTATTTTCCATTTAGAAAACAGGTCAAACATTCTTATGCCCAAAATGTACACGATGATGAGAGTGTATTTCCAACTACAAGATATAATGTGAAAAGCCTTGAGTTTAACTCGACCAAATTCTTATCCTAAATTCGTCTCGCAAATAAAGCACTAGCAATAGGGGAACGAACCCCAAATTCCATCTATGAAGCCTTGACACTTTGCATCCGTAAATCAGCTAATGAAACTCTGGGGAAAATGAATACTTGAAATGAGTTTAAAAAATACACCTTGGTGGAATCCAAGAATAGAAGCTTTTGTAGAAAGAAAAACGCAAGCATATAAAAGGTGGCTAACAACAAAATCTGACGGTGACAAATCAGAATGCTTTAAAATAAAGAGAGAGACTCAAACGAGCATTGTGAAGGCAAAAAATGAGTATTTGGAAATGACCTGTGGGGAAGTTGATCGATGCATTGGGAATACAAGATCAAATAAAGCGTGGAAAGTAATGAAAGAATTAAGAATGGAAAATAAAGATACACCACGGATGAATGCAATTAACTTGCAGGAATGGGAGAAATATTATAAACACCAATTAACCGAAGAGAGATCATAATATCAGCAGTATGAAGAGGAGGTGATAGTTCGAATATTGAACCTATCACCCCAAGAGTGACCCTGAAAACACATTCTTTCTCGCTCTTAGTAAAGGTTACGTAATACTACTTTTAGAGCAATTTCTGTCTGAATTAACACATCTCAGTCTTTTTTTGTAAAACTTATTACAAACCGTAGAGCATTAGGTGCGAAAACTTAACATTTTCAAGCAAATATGAACACAAAGTCGACAATTAAAACCACGTTTCATACAGCTAAATCCAGTGGCGGCTGGTGCCGCACAAACCAGGTTGTTGCAAACATACGTCATTCCTAAGGCTTGGACTTCCTTGAGAGGCTTAAGTTCCGTGGAAATTCGGAAAGCTTCCAATGGTTTTCGAATACCAAATCACATATCATCTACAAAATAAATATATTGATTAAGTTGCATGAAAATAAATATTTTCGTGAAAACAAATGTTATTGCAAATTTAGGTTAATTTTATGTGAATAAATTAATATTTTGAGTATTTTCACCTGTAATACTTTAAGAGTTTTCGGATATAAAAAAAGACGTGTCAGTTTCGAAAGCAATGTTTGGTCACACTCACACATCAATCGCGTTACTGTGGGACTTCCCGGGATTGAGTGAAGAGGGTCTGGTTTACGACCTGTCAAAACGTCTGAGGGGTATTTCTAACACTTACGGCAAAGGCACTCTGAGATAACATACACTCCTAAAACGAGCAGTTCCCGAACTTCCTCGGATTGCACTGACGATATATGCAGAATGATAAAGAGGATGGTGTCACGTTTTCATCGAGACTTCTCTCGATCTTGGTTACTGGTTTTCATGTCGGTAATAAATATTTTAGTCACTTTAACACATATTTTTCCTTTTTTAAACAAAAAAAATATTTTCCGGTATTTTAGCACCTAAAAGTCCGAGCCCTCTAGGGTTCTGAATAGAGTCATCATAGGATAAAGAAATATAAAACAGTTTCTAGGCACAAGTTATTTAGAGTGAACTTTAAAAAAGAGGCGAATTGATTTAAATCTTACCTCAATTGAAACGAAAATCCATTCTCCTTTCCGTCATTTCGGGAAATCGGTTCATTACTTTGTTGTTGAAATCTGTAATATTCATAATGAAATTATTTTCTATGAACAGCATCGCCAAAGCCTGTAGTCGTTCGTCACTCATGGTGTTCCTCAAAAATGTCTTGATTCTTTTAGAGTTGAGAAACATATTTCAGTTTCTACTGATGTCATTGGTATAGTCAGTATTAATTTCAACAACAGATGTTTCGCTCATTGAGTCAACAAAATTGTATTTTAAAAGAAATTCTGACAATCTGATAGCACCTAACATAGATCTAAATTCTCCTGTCGAATAAATTGAAGAGAGTTCATTCTGATTTTTTTGTTTAGAAATGTGTAAGTTGAACACATATTTTTCAAAATTTCGTCCGGGAATTTTGATGCATAAAGTGAAAACTAATCTTGTTCAAAAACCGATGAAGCTTGAATAAGTCCTACGAACGTAGATCGAGATTTAGTTTCAAAATTACATCACATACCTCTTTTTGCCTATCGTTTCCATTCTAAATTATCACACTTTCTTTTCTTTGATGAGGCACTCTAAATTTCAGCAACAGGATTGTTTTCACTGTCAACTTGATAACGAATAATATTAATTTTTTTCATAACGTGATAAGGTTTCATGTGCAGAAGAATCAATTTCTTTCTTTTGTAATTGACCAAATAAAATTTCAACAAATGACATTATTTTGCTGAAAAATGTCAACCAAAAACTGAAGTTAAACTAACCAGCACTCTTCTATGTTCTGCAGTTTGTGAAATGGTACTTTCATTTCTTACTAGCTGACCCGGCGAACTTTGTTCCGCCTTAACAGCCGGTCCCATCTTTTTCTCGCGTCGCACTCACTGTGAGAAACTGTACTATCCTTGTTGCACTCGTGATAATAAAGCAATTGCAGATTTGTGTTTTTCTCTCAAACAAAGAAGAATTTAAAATAAAACGCTGTGATATTAAATAGATAATTAAAAAATCTATTACGTAGCAGAGCGTTTTTTATTAATTGATTTTTGTTGAAGAGAGAAATACAAAGCTGTAATCATAGGGACCGGCTGTTAAAGGCAATAAATAAGCAGATTTTGGAATTTATTAAGTTAAATTGTTTATTAGAAAATACAAATAAAAAAATTAAGTAGATTAATCATTCATTATTGTTCCTGTATTTTGGTGCATAGGTTGCACTCTTCAGTTAAGTACCTTGTGATACACAACATTTTTTGTTTTATTATCAGGCGCAGGTTACAACAGGCAACAATGACCGCTAACATGCGAAATCACGCGAAAACGTGCAAAAACGTGCGTTCTCACACAGGAACGCTGTCGAACGGGATAAACAGTATCCTATGTCCGTCTCCTGGCTCTAAGCTTCCTGCTCACCAATTTTCAGCCAAATCGGTACAGCCGTTCTTGAGTTATAAATAGTGTAACTAACACGACTTTCTTTTATATATATAGATTTCATCCATTTTTAAAATTTCATCCATACACGTGACAATATTTTATTTGTGGTCAAAAACAGTATTCATACTTCTTGAATAACAATTTTACCGTGTGTTACTAGCTCTAGGAAGTCGTCTTTTTACCACAATGTCAAGAACCCGTTCTTTGTAAGCTCACGGAAAAGAAAATGCAGATACCTTGTATGCTGCAAAAAAAACCCTAACATTTGTGTTGATTGATGCTGCCTTGCTAATGATCAAGTTTACTTGGTGAGCATAGCAATGAATGTATTCAGCATTGGGAAATCTTGGCTTAAGAATCGTTTTCACACCGCCTGATGATACTGCCCTAACAGAAGCACCATCATAGGTATGTCTGATTAATTTTGCGGACACAATTAAAGTATTGAGAACATACCTGTTATTCTGAATTTTTTTCATTTTCTTCTGCTATCTTTCTCCGCTAAGCTGTGACGGTCTGTTGGTATATCCAAATAATGTAAACTTCAAAATATTTTTTAAATGTACAGCTGATGATTCATGCTTTTTTATATAAACACTCAAATGATTCAGTTCAGTGATTCCTGATTCTGACCAACAATTTTCTTCTCCAAACAATAGGCACGGAAAGCAAAACAGAATTGTTCGCACCACATGCTTAGAGCCATGCATTTCTAAAATAATCTTATTTTAAAAACCCTCTTAAATTGTCTATTTCCTGTCTTTACAACTTGCACTATATTTAAATCCGGCAATGGTTGGCCAAGTGATTTTATTCTCAGCTTTTCTTCATTAAAAAGTTCATTAAATATACAAGTTCCATAAACCTACTAATTACCTATAAATGACGTCTGTTTGTAATCACCGTAATTCACTGCACACTCAAAACAACTCACACAGAACTCGTTCACGAGGCATACCAGCATACGCAACTGTCTCATCTACTACCTTCTTAATTCCATATACCTCGGTAGCTGAAATCCATCAAGGGCTTGAAAGGTGCTGCTCCACGTATCGGTGTTGGAAATCATTTGCAAAGCACGCATTTTTTATAAACACGCATCATTATGAAACAATTATCTTCATAATTGAAGTTGTAAGAAGATGCCGAAAAAACTGAATTTTTGCAATTTTCAAAAAAATCAGAACTTTTAACGAATATGAGACCTGCACCTCTTAAGCGCTATCCGATTTCAAAACTTAATCCAAAAATTTGGTGTCGTTTTTGTTAAAAAATGTTTAAACAAAATTAAAAATTGCCTATATTTCACGCACAATTACGTTAAAAGTACTCAAATTTTCGAAAAGTTGTACATGACCTAATTTTAAAATTTGTCTTTAAGGAACAAATTTCATTAAGGCTAAATGCACCGAAAAATACTTATAGGAAAAATCAATAGATCGCAGCACTATCACACGGAATTTACTAGATCGATAACGTCTGAACAAATTGTCCGAATTTCGGTCTGTAAACGGCATTGGACTCCTTTTTAAAATAGAATTCATGCTACGATGCCGTTTTTTCAAAAAAATATTTCCCCAAAAAAATTTAAAATGATTTCTCATAGTTCCGGGAAGAAATTAAAAAATGTGGGCTTATAGCGCGATGACGACTTGCTTCTTGAATCCAACGCCGTATCAATCATGCAAATCGGATGAATAGGAGCGGCGTAAAGTGACATTTCGGAAAAACTACCTGACCCCCCTTCCCCCTTCCCCCTCCCCCCTTCCCCCAGTGCACTTGGAGTGAGCATTCGCAACGATATTCGAGAACCACTGTCCCAGTGCCATATCGGATTTGGAAATCCCGGAACCCCTCCCCCACGGTCACTTTAGCCTAGCCCTTCGCGGCGGGCGCTGAAAGAACGCCCGCCGGTGCCTAGAGGTTCTCACACAGTAACAACCTGCTCCATGGTTTCACAATGGGCAAACTGAATCAGACCTGTAGAGATATTTCAAGATTTTCACCGTGAAATATAAAGATGGAGTCTCACAATTGTTATAAATCTTGGAAACTCAGTCATCGAAATGAAGATTCGAAGGATTATATAGTACGAGTATATACACTTTACTTTCGATTCCTCTCCATTCGCGTGATTGTGATTATTATTATTATTATTATTATTATTATTATTATTATTATTATTATTATTATTATTATATTATTATTATTATTATTATTATTTTATAATTACAATAATAATAATAAAGTCCTAATGTTTCGTTCTTTTCAAGTATTATATTTCTCTGCTAAGAAAGCAAAAGATAAAAGTCAGAGAACTCAGCAGGGTATTCCAGCGTAGACCTAGACAAGATAAAGAATTTTGGCGTTGGATTCAGGAAGCACGTCGTCATCGCGCTATAAGCCCACATTTTTTAATTTCTTCCCGAAACTATGAGAAATCATTAAAAAAAAATTTTGGAAATATTTTTTGAAAAAACGGCATCGTAGCGTGAATTCTATTTTAAAAAGGAGTCCAATGCCGTTTACAGATCGAAAATCGGACAATTTGTTCAGACGTTATCGATCTAGTAAATTCCGTGTGATAGTGCTGCGATCTATTGATTTTTCCTATAAGTATTTTTCGGTGCATTTAGCCTTAGGAGAAAAATCTCTTCAATGTTTTAGTTGTAGGAAGTCGCCGAAAAAATTTTGAACACTTGCAATTTTCGAAAAATCAAGGTTTTCAACGAACAAGAGATTTGCACATTTATGTTAAGCGTTTATTACACTATCCGACAACAAAATTTAATCAAAAACGTTGGAGCCATTTTTTTGAAAATGTTGAAAATGTCCCACGGCTTTATATAATGTACCCCCAAAATTAAAATATCGGTTTCAAATTTAAGGAGTCGCGACATCAGCCAGAGAGATTGGGGAATTTCAGTTTTGAACAAAATTGGCTGGTTTAGCCGCTAGTGTTGTTCACAGGCGGACGGACAGACTTTTGCCGTCAATCGATTTTTCGGTATCAAGGAAACCCAAAACATATATTCTGACAACACCACGTGTTAGAGGATTTTTTCTAAATTTAGAAACTGGATTTATCCACTTTTTCGTTACCAGGGCCCGGCAATAAGAGTTTTTCTGCCCCAAATGCGCCGTTTCTCCCCCCGCAGCATTATATAACTTCTCTCTATTGCGTAAGCGGTAGCGGGAAAGTAATACAAGAAAGCTCCTATACTTGGGTTTTTATAACTTGGCGGCGGAGGGTTGTATCTCCAAGATGGAATTCGGCACGACGTTTTGCGTCTTTCTTGGTCCTGCCGCAAGATGTCGCATGATCGCAACCGCATCAAGAAGTGCTACAGATCAAGCGACTCTAGCGACAGAACTGAGAATGACTCAAAACTTCGTGCCGAATTCCATCTAGGAGATATTACCCTCAACCGCCACGTTAGAAAAACCCAAGTATAGGCCGGGTAACATCAATGTAGAACTGTTAAAATAGCACCTGATTGTATGATGGACGTATCAGCTATTTTTTTAAATAATACCTTAATAGTGATGTCCCACCTAATGAATGGAAAAGGTCTATATGTACTCCTATTTACAAGAAAGGAGGCAGACAGGACCGTAAGAACTATCGGGGAATACGAGTAATGTTTTCAATAAGACTATGTTAGGATTATAAATTAGTGAATGTAAGACCAATTCACAGAATTTGGAGAACAGAATGGTTTCAGGGCAGGGAGATTATACATTGACGATATCTTAGCATTAAATAATTTAATGAAAAACATGCTGATAGAGGTAGAGTTATCCATACAGTATTTGTGGACTTTCAGAAGGCGTACGATACATGGACATTAAATAAGTGTGGCCAGCCATGAAGAAAAATGATATCGCTAAAGCCTACAATGATGATATTAAAACATTGTATTGTGGTGTCGTGTTAGCGAAATGATGTCACAGACACGAGCTCTATGTACCATCAGTTTATTTACAATATATTACAACTATGTACAGCTCTGGGTTATCTCCGCTACTCCTACGCACTCTGCTCCCCATACCCTGGCTAGTGCAGATCCTCCGCCAAGACGTTTTATCGCGCCGGTACCCGAAAACCCAGTGCCACACACTCGCAGTGTGTCGGGGAGTACACTCCGCCTCCCAGACTATCAGTTGCGACCACACGCGAGGCGGCCAGAAAACGAAGTCCCTCCCGCCTGGCATCTCTGCTCGCATATATTTGGCGGTCACGGGATCGCCCACAGCCTCCCTGTGAGTCCAGTATTACACTGTAAAAGATCTTTGTCAAAAATCTTTTAAAAAAGAAATATGACAATGTAATAGCCAATATTTTATGAAAGATTTCTTTTATAAAATGTAGTATGAAGCGTCCAAGTTTTATCATACATTTGGTAACATGGCGTCCGATATAGGGGTATTGCTTCAACTAAAGTTTTAATTGCAGAGTGCGAGCATATAGGACACTTTTTCCCGAGAAGTGGAAAATACGATGTTCGGAAAATGCCTAATTCAGGAAGATAATTTCTTTTTAAACTTGCAAATCAGTACACTCAATTTCGAAAGAAGGAAGAACGACAAAGAAAATTGAATGTTTCCTCATCCATCCTCAAATAATTCTTAATTTCGAAGTTCTTCAATTAATTAATCACAATTTGCGACTCATAACCTCACTATGGATGAATACTATGGCGTTGTTCTAAGTCCTCACGTTTCCCCTTCACCTTTTACTTTATCAGCTTAACTATTGATTAGTTATTATAAAACATAAAGTATCACAAACACAATTTTTTGTGCGTCATCCATCGTAAATCGCGAGCAAACTACATCAAATATTTCCGAAAAATTTCCGAAATATATCCGTCAAATTTCTTTGTCAGAGTTTTCTCGTCCAAGTTCAAAGAACTCCCACAAAGTTCTTCATCAAAGATATATGGTCAAATATCTTACCCAGTGTAATGCCGGCCTGAGGGTGGCCGCTCAAATCACACATGCCTGTCCGTATAGTTAGCACACCCACTCATCACAAAATAAAAAAAGAATATTCCAGAATTTTGTACTAATTAAGAACTAATTTATACCCAAATTTAAAAATTTTGAACCGAAGCAGAATATAAAAATATACGTTTTAGGGTAGGTGCGCTAACTTAGCGTTAAGTTACCATCCCCACCCAAGAAAAACCCAGGAAACAAAAAACTAGGAATACCAGAATTTTGTACTAACTACGAACTAATTTATACGCAAATTTAACAATTTTGAACCGATTAATTTTTACTTTTTCGCTACCGCTTAAGTAGTAGAGAGAAAGTTATGTAACGTT